>JANHGN010007421.1:60345-124622 GCA_024605025.1 Megaceryle maxima | reverse complement strand
TTAGTCAAGCAAGACTTCCCCTTGGTAAATCCATGCTGACTACTCCTGATAACCTTCTTCTCTTCCATGTGCCTAGAGGTGACCTCCAGAATGAGCCTCTCCATTGTTTTTCCAGGGATGGAGGTGAGGCTGACTGGTCTATGGTTTTCTGGAATTTCCTTCCTGCCCTTTTTGAAGACTGGAGTGACAGTGGCTTTCCTCCAGTCCTCCGGCACCTCTCCCGTTTGCCATGATTTTGCAAAAATGAAGGAGAGTGGTAGGGCAACAACATCAGCCAGTTCACTCAGCACTCTTGGGTGCATCTCATCAGGGCCCATGGACTTATGTACATTCAACCTATGTAACTGGTCCTTCACCCAGTCTTCACTGACCAGTGGAGAGTGATCCCTCCCCCAGGCTCTCTCCCCTTCATCCAGGGACTGGAGTTCACAGGGGCTGGTCTTAGGAGTAAAGACTGAAGCAAAGAAAGTGTTCAGCAGCTCTGCCTTCTCTGCATCCCCAGTTTTCAGGGCTGCTGCCTCATTCAGCAGTGGCCCCACACTTTCCCTATTCTTCCTCTTACCACTGACATACTTGAAGAAGCCCTTCTTATTCTCTTTTACTTCCTTTGCCAGTTTAAGTTCTAAGAGGGCTTTGGCCTTCCATGTTGCCTTCCTACATGCCCTGACTGCCTCTCTATAATTCTTCCAAGTGACAAGTCCTTTTTTCCATGAGCTGTATACTTCTCTCTTCCTTGAAATCTCCTTCAGAAGCTCCCTGCTCATCCATGCAGGTCTCCTAGCATGCCTTCCTTTTTTTTTTTTTTTTATCAATGGAATACATCTATCCTGTATTTAAAACTTAACCAAGTTTCCTGGGCTCCTTTACCCTCCAGAGTCCTAGCCCATGGAATTCCTGCAAGCAGATCTTTGAAGAGTTCAAAGTTAGCCCTGTGGAAATCCAGGGTTGTAATCCTACTTGCTGCTCTACTTCCCCCTTGTGTGATACTGAACTCTACCGTATCGTGATCACTATTGCCAAGGCTGTTCCCAACCCTAATGTCCCCAACCAGTCCTTCCTTATTAGTTAATCCAAGGATACGAGGTCCAGCAGTGCCCCTCTCCTCGTTGGTTCCTCCACTACCTGCATCAGGAAGTTATCATCTACATACTGCAAGAGCCTTTTGGACTGGGAATGCCTGGCTGTGTGGGCTTTCTAACAAACATCAGGGTGATCGTACTCCCCCATGACTACCAGGGAGATGTTCTAGAGGCCACTTCCAGTTGACTGTAGAAGGCCTCAGCAACATCTTCTTCTTGGTTTGGTGGTCTGTAGTAGACACCCAGAACAGTTTCACTCCCTTTTCCATGTCCCTTAATTATTACCCACAAGCTTTCAACCTGTTCTACCTCCCCTCCTGGATAGAACTTGATACATTTCAGTTGCTCTCACACATAGAGAGCAACACCACCACCTTGCCTTGCTGGTCTATCTCTTCTGAATAGTACATAGCCCTTCATAACAACATGCCAGTCATGGGAGCTGTCCCACCACATCTCAGTAATTGCAATTATATCATAGTCATGCATCCTAATGTATATCTCTAACTCCTCCTGCTTATTCCCCATGCTCCGTGCATTGGCATATAAGCATTTCAGAGAGGGAGCAAAGTTTTTAGTTTTCAATCTTTTCATCCAACCATTTTTGGCCACCTCTGTGGCCACCAATCTAGCAGAGAGCCCTGTGTGTCCGTAGTCACACATACCACCACTGTCCACCTCAAGTGGGACAGCAGACTGAAGGCTGTCCCCAGGCTCACTAGAGATGATGGTTTTATCCCTCTTTTGACGAGCCCTTTCAACAAGCCCTGCCAACTCCTGTGCAAGGATCCTTTTCCCCCTTTGAGATGGGTGCACTCCATCTGCTGCCAGCAGACCAGCAGCCATATAAACTTCTCCATGATCAAAAACCCCCAAATTCCGACAATGGCACCAGTCTCTCAGCCATGTGTTAATTATATGTGTTTTCCTCCCTCTTTCTGTATTCCTCTTTACTACTTGAGGGATTGAGGAGAATACCAGCTGTGCACCTGAACCTTCAACCAGTCACCCCAGTGCCTTGAAGTCCTTCTTGATTGCCTTCAGACTTCTCTCTGAAACCTCATCATTACCAACCTGGAAAACTATCAAAGGATAATAATCAGAGGAGTGCAACAGATCAGGCAGCCTCCTTTTAACATCTTTAACCCAGGCCCGAGGGAGGCAGTAGACTTCCCTGTGGCATGGGTCAGGTCTACAGATAGGCCCATCTGTTTCCCTCAGAAGAGAGTCACCTACTATAATAACCCTCCTTTTCTTCCTCGTTGAGGAAGTCCTAAGTCGTGAGGCTGAGGGACAAGTTATGGGTGAATCACCAGCTGGATCCTCATCAGAAGGATTGTCAAATTCGAGACGTCCATACCCCTTAAGTGAGGGCAAAGGGGGAGGAGGGGGAGGTGGACTCACCTGCCTCTACAAGGTGGGACCTGCCTCCAAGCCTCCCCCTGTTCCACGCCCCTACCTTCAAGCTGGTTACAAGAAGACTGACTGTCTTCCAGGAGGGCCTCATATCTATTACTTAGTGGCACCGGAGGAGGCAAAGCAGGCAAGGGGGGTGCTCGCCTTCTGCCACACCCATGAACTTGCCTCCACTCACTCCCTTAACTTTGGTTACTATCCTCCTTTTTTAGTCTTGCTATACCTGTGCTGCGCCGTGGGTACAGCCTTTCTACTTGCCATCCCCCTTCCCGCCCCCTTCTAGCTGCAGTTAATTCTCCTCCTGCGAGACTCAAGTGGGCCGAAGGAAACTGCTCGCACAGTTACGCTCAAGCGATGCTCTTTGCTGCCCTAAATAACGCTGCCTCTCCGCTGCCCTTCTGACGGTGGCTGGGCCTTCGCTCTGCTTCTGCAGGCCGCTGTGGGGGTCGGACATGGCCACAGGCCCTCCCTGGGAAGGCCAGCTGGAGGTCTGCGTGGGAGCACTGGGGTTAGAGCCTGTGGAGATGGGGGTATCAGCGGACACCTCAGTAGTCCCTCACTGGGAAGGAGCTGGGTGTGAATGCCGTGGACAGAGCCCTTGGGGAGTGGAAGGGGTCAGCAGAAAGCCAGACTTGCTGCCTCCACCCTCCTCTCCCTCAGCCGTGCCTAGCAGAGCTTCTGCCCACCGGAGCTGACCGGCTGGGCAGGTACTGTGGCGTCAGTGCCATCACTGGCCCGCAGCCGAGGTGATGTGACGTTGTGGTGACCTCAAGTAGGGAGCCAAGTGGCAGGGTGACATCAGCGCTGTGACCCCAGTGGCAAAGGCAGGCGGGCAGCTGTGGTCAGCAGAAGTCCCCCCCGGGCTGTGGCAGTGCTGCACAGACTGCTCTGGAGGGGCTTGGAGAGGGATGGCTGCAGGAGTCAGAGACAGGTAAGCCCTCCAGCAGACCTGCTTTCCCTGCCTGTGTCCTGCGTGCCAGGAGGTGCCCCTCAGCCTGCCCTCTGTAGGACTTTCAGAGGCACCAGTCTCCCAGCAGCTGCAACCCAGTCTCTGGGTGTCTGCAGGATGAAGTAGGTACGTGCTCGGGTTTTGGCAGGGCTGTCATGCCATGGGGAAGCACAAGGCTGGAGGGTGTTGAGGAGTACCAACTCACAGCCTTCCACTCAAACCTGTCCTGAGTGTTGCCTTCAGAGGAGGTTTCCCAGTGGAAAAATAAAGGGAAGTTGCCCACCTTGAGCAGCAGCTGCTGCTGTTTTAGCAGCACTGTGCATGGCTTCCCTGGCCCCCTTCAGCTCCTGTGGAGCCACTTGTTTTCTTTGGCATATGAGTATTTCTGATACTATGCCTCGAAAGTAGAGTTTGGGCCAGGATCTGGGCTTTGCCAGAGTGCCAGTGTGCTTGGCAGGTCTACTCAACCATGATGTAGTCTGCCCTTGAAGAGCATTACAGAGATGGGTGCCTACTGAGCTGTCGTGGAAGTGCATTACAGCTGTGTGTGTACCGGGATGAGGACTTGGCTTTTTCTTTCTTTGCACCAAAGTACTTCCTAACCTACTCTCACGTTGCAAATCACAATTGTAAGGCTTGTTCTTCCACAGCAGGGTAGCATTATTTCCCCAAATAAACCTGTGTCTTCCTAGGAGGCAGGTACCCGGGGCATTCCTAGGACTGTGGGCAATAGAAACTCTGTCAAGGGAAGAGCAAGAGAAGACAAATCTTACGTAGAAAGGGTTTATAAGCATAGGCACAAACCTTGCTTGTCTTCTCTTTCTCTCTCCCCTATTGCGCACACGTCTGGAAGTTAAACCCGTGAGCTAATTGCAAAGCCACATGCACGTATCTTAATATATATAAATAATAACAAACCCTCCATTCCTTATGTAGCCTGGAGTGTCTAACCTGCATTGCATCCAGTATTTCATTTGCCTGGGAATCAATCCAATATTAGAATAGCAAAAATGAGAGGCTGGAAAAGATCTCAGGAGTCCATTTTCTTCCTTGCAGACAGGATCAAAAATATCAATTGCCAACTCATGATCTACTTCAAATAATCATACCTGTGCAGAACAGGGTCAGATCTGCTTGCCAAATTAATGCGCTTTTTCTCTAAATATATACTTTTCCCCCAAAAAAAATTTTCCTAGGAAGATTTAGTTGTGAGACAGTGAGAGATTTAAATTTCTGACATCTTATGACAGCACAGGACTGGAAGCTAATAATCATGATTTTCTCATTTGGAAAGGGAGACTGGCAGTCCCCTACTGGGGCAAGCAATATTCACTTCTAGGTCCTGTATTATTATATTCCAATTAAAGCTTCTGTATGCATAAAAATGGTAAAACATTTTGAAAATATTTTAATGCTCCAACATATTTTAACATTCCAAAACTTGGAATATTTTGGAAATTTTACTTGCATTCACTTTGAATCTTTCCTCCATATGTCCTTTGCAGAAATTTTGCAGCTCTTAATGCTTTTTGGAATCACAGTAAGAAATCATTCTATAGAGGTGTCTCTGAAGTTAGGGGGAACCCTCTCACCAACTCAGTAGTTTTTTGCCAAAGATCCTGGGACTTCTTCTGGTGGAAGACAACATGGATTTAGATTAGAAATAAGGAGGAAGTTCTTTACCATGAGAGTGGTGGAGCACTGGAACAGGTTGCCTAGGGAGGTGGTTGAGACCCCATCCCTGGAGACATTCAAGGTGGGGCTTGACAGAGCTCTGAGCAACCTGCTCTAGTTGAGGATGTCCCTGCTCTCAGCAGGGGGGATGGACTAGATGACCTCTGGAGGTCCCTTCCAACCCAGACATTTCTATGATTCTATGAATTCTGAGATGGTGATAATGGCTGGGAATAATTAGGAAGGCATGAAAAGCAGGACTTCTTTTCTGTACTTGGGAAATGTCCAAGAGAAATATGCTTATTGTCAGGAGAGCCCTAGTAGTGCCTGTTGCAGGTGAAGTTGTTCTGAAGGCAGTATCAGCTGTCCAACTGACTGTTGCGATCTAGTAGGAAGCACATCTGGGATTACACTCTTGTCATGGCGAACAGTGTGCTCACCTGTAGTGCTGATTTAAATTCACTGCTTGAAGATGCTCATGGTTAAAAGCTCTAACAGAGGCAGCTTTGAAAACTAAACTGGTTTCCTAGGAAAGAAATCTGGTTTGTTCTGATCAAGTAATAGTTTTGCATTACCTATTGTAAAATTTGAAATGTAGTTACTAAAATAATGCAACCATACATTGCATCTGTCTGTGGTTTTAGCTGTTGCTGGTGGAAAATTTTTGGTACTTTGCACTCAAACCAGACCTCACCTTGCAGATTTAATCGTCCAGGGCAGAAGTGGTACTGTTTCTCTGTGTTCTGCTTTTACACAGATCATAAAAATTGAGTTTGGGATCTCCTCTGTTTCATAATTGATGTTCCTGGGCTCACATGTATCTTTTTTCCTCCTTCAGCATTTTTACAGGAGCTAGCCATATTACTTTTAGAAGTTTGTGAAATAATTTTGATTTATCAGTGTTTGTGTTGTTTCTAAAATGCACCAGCCCTGTGTTTGACTGATTCCTTTCACCAGGCATATCCTCATTGAAAGGGAAGTTAACTGCATGGGCACTTTCTCAGACACCTCTTTCCTTGATGGCCAGTGCATGTTTTCTGTGTCTGTTACAGTTTCTGTAACCCGTTTCAGAAGAATTACTAATGGAACAACCTCAGAAGTGGAACTGTGTTACACAGATTCTGTACAGTATATATATGATTCACCTGGTAGCTGGAACACTTCAGATTTCCCCACATTAGTAATTTTAGGAAGGTATTTGAGAAGGGCAGAAGACTTGGTCATAGGTCTGTTTGCAGAAGAAAATGATCTGGTGCTGCTAAATGAAAAGTTTCTTTGAAATTTATTTGCAACAAGAAATTTGTATTTTAAGTATTCACTTCCAAAACCTCCTCTAAAATACTTGCCACTGTACTCCTTGAGTGTCTCTATAAAATATTTTAATTGCATTTTACTTTCTAAAAAGTGGAAATATTTATCTACACATCAAGGAGTTTGAATAGGTGAAGTCAGCTGTGTAAATGACTCAGAATCTGCCCTATGTCCTAGAGGGGGCAAAAGGAATTTTTGAGCATCCACACAGAGGGATTTAACACGTGCTGCTACCTCCGCAGGGTCTGAGTGTACGTATGGTGTCTAGTAAAGACTTACAGTGGCTGTCATTACAGGTCTCATTTTTCAAACATGCTTGCTCCCAGCATGAGGAGCTTTGTTCTGAAAACCTGGACTCTGGGTTTGTTGCCCAAATGGGATCTTGGCTCTTCTGAAAAAATCTGTCTCTAGTTGTGACTGCTCTGCTCCCCAGGAAAGCCAGATGAATGTCGGCACCTGCTCCAGATATCTACCTTGGAGTAATCCTATTTCAAGCATAAACCTTTACCTTGCAGAGAGCAGAGGAGTTTCCTTTTCCATGCCCAAGGCATCATGAAAGGGAGTTGGTGTGCTGAAAACCCCTTCCTGACCTTTCTGGACCTACACCAGTTCCCCAGGATGGCTTAAGGATGCCATGCTGTAGGAGGTGTTGCCTTCTGCAACACAGGCATGAACCAGCTAGTTTGTGGCCTTGTCTGGCATCAGCTGTGGACTATGCATCTCCTCCTCGGATAATGCTCCCTGCTACACCTTCCTTCTTATCTCTACTTCCACAGCTTTCCAAGAGGCATAGAAATCACCTTGCAGATAGTTAATGCAACATCAGGTGAATGAATGGGAGGAGACTTGTCACGCACCTCCAGAAGTGAAGTGTAATCATCCCCTGAGCCTTTGCTCACTGATGCTAACAGCGTGATCAGAAAGAAAAGCTGGTTCCTTGTCCAAACATAGCCAAGGAAGTGAGATAGCCTCGTTGTTTCTGGGGATGGGGCTGTGAGCTCTAAGTGCCTGTGCATCTTCACATGGGGGTCCCCTGGGGAGATATGTACACTATCATTACTGAATCATTCAGTGTGCTGTTGGGCACATGGGACCGTCAAACTTCCGAGTTAAATCTACTCATAACCATTGCAAAGCCATTTTGATGCCTATGACAGTTAAAACCTCTTACAGTGAAATCATTTATTGCAGCCTAACATTTCACTACAGCGAGAGTAGATGCTTCTGGCAATCTTTGAGAAAGATCAAATTGAATTGTAAAAGGTGTGTGTTTCTCATTGTGGCAATGGCCAAGTGCTTAACCATGTGAGGGTCCAGGGAAGCACAGAGTTTCCATTTCAGTAAGGACACTTTCAAGACTTGACAAGAGGAAATCAGAAGTTTGGAAAAATCCAGAAAGGGAAGTGGTCTCACAAATCACTATCTCTTTTTATGAGGAGGGATGCATATGTGCAAGCAGGCATGTTTGCAGGGGTCTAATCTTGCAATTGTTTTGCATGTTGATGCAAAGGCACGCAAGGTGAGGCATCTTGCATTGTCTTGGTGAGAATTATATATGGGGTGTCACACTCTGAGCTAAGTAGTTCTTCACCCCAAACCTTCATTTTATTTTTCTTGGTGACATTCCTTGCTCAATTAGATATGTTTGGACTGACCTGAGCCATTCTTCCCTTCCCTTGGTATTTATACCTTTTACACAGAGGTGCAGAATCATTCATTTTCCCACCACAGAACTGTTAAAAAAGGCACATGTCCTTTCAGCTAGTAATATTTTGAGACCTGAATATCTTCATTATAAAGGTCGTGAGAAATGCTCTGGTGTTCTGCTCTCATCCTGTGATTTACCCTCAAAGTCCAGATTGCCGAGATCTCATACAGCTAAGCATGGGACGTGTGCTGAGGAAATATCTAGGGATTGGTGCCTCGGCTGGCACCTGGAATCGATCCCCAGTCAGTGGAGGTTGCTGTAACCACTCACTGGCAAAGAGGAGGATGGGAATGTACAGTCAGAGAGCTTTCGCTTGGGAAGTGTTGGACATGTGGTTTCGCCATTGACAAAATTCCATTTCCTGAACAGCTCTAATCACAGACCTGCCTGATAACCCAGGTCACTGCTACAGGAGCTTGGGTTTGTCCTGCTGCTCCTTACACTGTAGAGGAATATAAGAGTTATAAAGGCCACTACCTCGCTATAGGATTTGCATTGTACAACAGCTTTCAATTGAGAAGAAAGTTGTCACATTCTTGGAGAAAAAGCCCTTAGCTCAGCAGTTTGCAAACTTTTCTTCTTGATGTCCCATTTTCAGGGGCAGTGATCTTTCTTCTGAGATTTCAAACATTTTTGTTTGAGTCAAGACCCCTATTTTGAGATCTGATGCCTTAGCTTCTTACATTGGTGGGGTCAAACCCAGTGATGCCCTTTCTAGCTATGTCATAAGCTGATTTGTTTAATCAGGTGGAAAGAAAAGTTTTAGCCTGTGCCACTGCACTGTTAGAGAGATACACTTTTTGTTTACTTTTCATAACTCTAATATGTCTGTGAGCAATGCCTGTGTGGAAGGGTTTGTATGTGGATTGGTGTTTCTGGTAAGAGAGAAACTTTGCATGAGGTGACTAGAAGTAGCCTGGTGAGGGGATCTCATTCATCCCATTGCTGAAAGACCAGATCAGCTATATTTGGATGTTCCTGACTCTAAAATACCTTCCAGCAGTGGGGTTTCTGCAATCCTGAGAGGCAATCTTTCCTACTGCTTAAATGTCTTTGCTGCTAGAACTCGAGGTGACTTCTAACCTTTATGTCCCTTTCTGCAATTTAACCCCACGTTCATTTGTGTATTTGCCATGGGAACGCAGAACAAGTGTTCTCTTAATTATTTTTTTTTTCCCCAAACCATTAAAGTTTTTGAAAACTATTGTTTTAATGCCTCCTCTTGTTGTTTATCTTCTCTGAAGAAAACAACCTCGATGCATTCAGGCTTTCTCAGAAATGGTGCTTTCTCAACTTCTGGTTCTTAGTATTACCCACCTCGTGTCTCTCTCCAACTGGGACACGCTTTCCTTGGGGCTTGGGGTTCATTCTCCCAGAGTGGACCCAGCAGTATGGCTGATTCCCACCAGTGCTAGCTAAAGCAGAAGATTGGTTTCTGTGATTTGCAGATTACGCCCTTGTGCACTTACATGATATTTGCTTTTTCCTTACCAACAAGGCAATAATGATTCATTTTTAAGCTTTTCCTCCACCATTGCCTTTTCTACTGTAACCCCCTTTTCTGCCAGGCTGCTAACTGCCTGGTTGTTCTTCAGCCTGAGTCAGTGGGGGCTGTTCTTCCTACCTAAGTTCAGTACCTTGCGCACACCACTTTATATCAGTTCATGTTGTAAATATGAGATAATTTTGAATTCCATACCTGTCTTTCATGTGCACTTCTGCTCAGCTTGCTGTCATCTGCAAATTCAATAAACAGACTTTATTCTGGTCATTAATGAAAATATTGAATATCACCACACCGCGAGCAGATCCCTGCAGAAACCCCACTGGTGTATCCTTGCTTTTTGACAGTGAACCATTGGTAACTACTTTCTGAGTACTGTTATCCAACAGGTTTTGTAGCCATCATATAGTACATTCCTCTATACCATATTTTCTGAGCTTGCCTGTAGGAATGTCATGAGAAAGGCTGTCAGAAATCTTCCTAAGGTCAAGATATATGCCTGAACTACTGCTCCACAGTCCACAAGACCTGTTACCCTTCCATTGAAGAAAATTAGATTGGTTTGACATGATTTTCTTTGACAAGTTCATGTTGCCCGTTACTCATCTCCTTGTTATCTTGCAGGTGCTTAAAAGTAGTCTGGTTATTTGTCCTAGTCATTTCCTGAGAACCAAAGCTAAGGTCTTTGCTTTATAATCCCTTGGTCTACCCATTTTTCAAGATGCATGCCACATTTGGCCATCTTTTTTCTTTTGTGGAGCCAGGTTTAACTCCTTGATTTTCCAGCTGCTTGAGGCTAAAGGCTGAGGCAAAAATGTCAAGTCCATCCATGCTCAATCGAGTAATTTTTGTACCCAAATAGGATTGATGAGCCAGATCACTCTCCCCGGTACTGTTGCCTTCCCATGCTTCTGAAGAAGTAATATTACAAATCTGTATCTAAAATGGGAGGTATCAGGAGTTTACCTGCAGTGTAAATAAGATAAATTTGTGGTGTTGTATCAGAGCTGTAGTTATACATGGAGAAGACCCATGCTAGCCGAATCATGAGTGCTGAAAATGGGTTAATTTGTGTTTACCCTTCAACTCTGCATAGCATTGACATAAGGAAGGACAAAGAAGAGAATCTGAATAGTATTTCAGTGTTGCTGTTTGGAGATAAAGCTGAACAGACAAGTACCTCCTGGTGTGTGTGTGAGGAACTGTGTCTGTAACTGGCACAAGCCTTTTTGTGTAGCTATTTCTAGGCAAATAAGCTTTGACTGAGCCTTGAGGCTTGTTTTGGAAGATTTGAAAATATCCAGGAGGGATCTTTCACTTATATTCACAAGAAGTCTTAATTTTGCTTAAAAATGGCAAAGACAAGACAATTCAGGGTAGGTTAGAGAAATGCAGAAGCAGAAGACTGATAGAAGAGCTTAGAAGCAGAAAAAGGCATGGGAGAGAGGTATTGGGGGGCAAAACGTATGGAGTGAGCACAGGCAGAGATGCAGGTGAATGGAGTGAGGATGAGAGGAAAAAAGGCTGGTGGAAGAAACTGAAGAAGCAGAAAGAGAGCAATGGTGATTATGCACTGATGGATTTCAAGTTTTTCAAGGGCTTAATCTAAACAGTAGAAAGCCCAGAGGCTAACGTGGAGGAAAGATATAGCAGGCCATCAAAACTATCTTGAAACTCTCTGCTTAGTGGCAGAATACATACATTTCATGGGGTATTTCTGGTTGGTGGCTCCTGTGCAAGCAGGGTGCTGCTCAGTATATAAGCTCATAATGAGGAGCAAGATGCAGCTTGTATGGTGCAGGTGACACTGTCGCTGGTGAGCGTAACCAGCACGTGTTCTTTTGGCAGAGCAGGGGGAGGCAGATAACCCTTTAGCAGAGGTATTGCTTTTTAATTGCAGCATGATGTGTGCTGTCAATTCTCTAGCTAAGAGCTAGCCAGCACCTGTGTGAACCAAACCAGCATTTGTTGCCTTCAGGTCTGTTTATAATACGGGCAACAAGCAGAAGCTTGAGGACTCAGCTGTGTGAGGCTGGGACCATTACACCAAGCTGGAAGGCAGTGTGCTCTCAGCACTGAAATAAGGCAGGGGAAGGCCCTCGCTGGCATTATGGTGCAGTTGAGTTTATGATGGGACACAATCAATAGGAACAAAGCTGAATGGCAGAGCCTAAGAGTGGTTATTGTTGCAGTTTGTAGCTGTGTTGCATTGATTCATGACACTTGGGGATTAGTCTGCCTTCAGGTACACCTGGCTTTTAAAAGTGCTCTATTTACCCTTTTTACAACCTAAAATAGAGTTAAGTGAGCTAGATTTTTATCCAAGTTGAAAGACGTTCAGCACTGGAGTTTGGTTCAGCCAGCTAGAGAAAAAAAGCTAGCCAGCTGCAAACTCCCAGTTTTCACCCTGTGATCCCCTTGATACCTGTGAAGTTGCTGCTTTGTGCCTTTTGGCAGGAGCTCATCACTTTCCCTTCTGAGCTCTCAGTTCCGGTGGAATGGTGAAGAGACAAGGGAGGTACCACAACCTAAAACATGGGGAGAAGTCTGAACAAAGGGTCTATGATCATTTGCAAAGAAGGTGTAACAGGAATTGATTCTAACTAGACCATCCCAGCCCACATATATCCAGGGAGGATAGTTTAGAGAAGTAAGAGAAGCAGACAAAGGAGGAGGCAGGTGGGATCTTAGGGGAAGATGGAAAGTCTGATGGGGTGAAACAGGATGGAGGTGTTCACTAAAAAATAGAAGAGCAAGATGTTATTTTTGAGGGCTTTGTCATATCTCTACTTGAGAAAGTGGGGAAGAGAGTTAGAAGTGACAGAGCCAAGACTTTTTTTAAGGGGGAAAAAAAAAAAAAAGAGAGTTTTCACTAAAGAAGGCGTATGGGCAGGAACAGATTTTGCCTTAAGAGCTGTTTGTCATCAGCAGAGGCAGACACAACACTATGGACTCCCATAGTCCTTCCAGTTCTACTGCTGGAGACAGCCTGGTACAAGCAGCCTGCTTGAAAGAAAAAGGTTGGGTAGACAAACTGCTCTGGCTGGGCCATTTTATCTGCTCTCACACTTCAACCTGATCTGTGCAAGTCCTTGCCAGGATGATCCTGTCATTGTCATAAATAAAAATCAAGGGGGCACTTCACAGTTTAAACAACCGTTTCCCTCCAAATCTGTGGTGTTATGCAAATGCCATGGAGATGGGAAGCCACCTTTCCAGACCTGTGAGGCTTAATGCCATTATCCTGACTCCCAGAAAACACTGCTTCTAGTCCTCTGAGAAAGGATGAGGCTGGTCCTCCGGGTAACTGACAGGCAGTGATGAAGTCTGATAGGAGTCTCAGAGCCTGTACCTAAGCCTGAACCAAAGGATTACTGTGCAGCTGCTCTTGCCTTGCCCAGAGAAAGGTTAAGTTGCCTGGTGTGGGCTGTCACAGGCTGACGGTTTGACGTCGCATACTTATAGATCCCAGGACTTGGCCAGGCCCCACCACTTTAACTTTCACTCTTAGTAAATCATGAAATGAAATGGAGTTTTCTTCCAAGTGACAGGTAAATCTTGGCCACTCTCCGGCTGCTGTACCGGTATCGCTTAATTCTGTAATCCCTTTGCCCTCCATTCCCTGGTGCAGCGAGCGCATGCTGGGAAGCATTGGAGTGACAAGCGATTTCTCTGTGCCTGACACCTCAGCTGGGAGACTTGATTAAGTGAAAATATCTTTGCATTCATTTTTTTTTTTCTTCAGGTGCAGAGAATAAAATGCACCCAAGGAATCAACTGGGGTTGGGAAATGTTACAGATGCTCCTGCTCTGGTGCCTTCCCTGCCTCTCAGGCCAGTGCCCTTGCTGTGTTGCATACACAGCTGGTTTTATGGGGAGATGAGGAGTTGCCTTGTTATTTCCAACTTTACTTTGGCAGACTTCGAGAGGTTTTATTCCAGGTGTAGTATCTCTGCAGTGTTCCTTACAGTGCTGCTTCCTGACAGAATTAGAGACTCAGGTAATCCCATCCACTTGCAAGGTGAGGAGGTGGCTTCTTCCACCCACTGCTGCCAGCTGCCAGCCTGGGGAGCTGGAGCAGCTGGGAGCTTCCCCCATCAAGAAGGCTGTAGATCATTCCCTCCAACATCTTTCACCCTGCCTTGAGTGACATTACTGCAGCTCTGGGGACTGTTATTAGTATTCAGTGGTACACTTTTAAGCAAAACCTGAGAAAGGAATTAATCTGTCAATAGGAATGAATATACTGGACAGTGATTTATGCAGATGCTGTCCTAAGAGTGACTGTGTTCATTTCAACTGCATTTCTCAGGCTTGTTCCCAGAGCCAATAAACAAACTTACATTTAAAGTAACATTGCATCTGGCTGATCATTTGTTCAACACCTAGGTCCATGCAAAGATGTCAGGAGTCAAAGCTGAGGAGAAATGCATGTGTCTATCACGTTTTACAAAGCTCAAACAGTAAGAGACACAGCCAGGGCAAAGGGCTCTGATTAGTTCTCTGGGGCACTTATACTGGACTCAGTGTAAATGTAGCGGTGCATCTGTGGGCAGTGAAGATTGTGCTTTTCCCACGTGGCAAACACAACTATAAAATCCTGGCATCCGGTGTGTGTATAGTTAAAAATGGAACAGAGGGCTGTTCATTTGGGTGCACAGGGTCCTGAGAGCACACACTATGGCAGCAACCTGGTCTGGTTGGAAAAACACTTTTATGGGTCAGGAGACTTAGGCTGCATTTCTCACTGTCTTCCTTATTTGTTGTGACACTTCACAGAAGTCACTTCATAGGTCTGTGTCTTTTTCCTGGTTTCTATACTGAAGGCAATCTCAGCACTACCAACTCTGGAATTTTTGTCATGTTTCTCAGTGATAATTTGTGCTTGCCAGATGCCTCTGCTTCTGAACATAAATTGTTCTCCACCTTTCCAAACAATTACAAAGGATTGTTTGGAAATCCTTTCTATTTTCTAGAAAAGTGATTAATGATGTTTGCATGATTCAGGGTTGGGAGTGTTTACTGGAGTACTGGCAGGATTCTTCAGCTTTGTGTAGATAGGTTGCTGTACATCACTCCAGTGAAGGGCGTTAACAGCTTTGCAAGCCATTGCGTTGTACCAGGGGGCTGTCATGGGGGTACACGTACAGGCCCACAGTGAAGCTCAAAACCTACAAAAGTATATGTATGTACATAGAGAAAAGCACTTAGAAATTGAGAGATTCAGGCACAAATTGTGTTCAAATAAACTGCCTGTGAATTGAATAGGAATCACAGAGAAGAGAAAGAAAAGTACATTGAGACATAGTTATGCTGTTGCATATGCTTTCAGGTGTGACCAGGGCTGGGAATAGAGGTGAAGTCCTCTAATTAAAAGAGCAACATCTCTCCATCTCAATGTATGCAAGTGTGAATTGCTCCCCCCGAGTCAGAGCATCCCTTGCGACAGGCAGAGCAGCACGGTTGCAGTGGCAGCAGCACTGCCAAGGCTCCTGATTGAGTTCCATGGTAGCTGGGGGTGCTGACAGGAAAGAAACAAAATAAAAACCAAACAAGAATGAGTTTCTGAAGTCACAGTTCATTTCAGTTTTCATTATAAAACAAGAATGCAATGGAAAGGGGGCCAGTCTATAATTGATATGATTTAAAATCTTGGGATAGGTGCAGCACCTATTCTTATATTGCTTGCATGCTTGGTGTTGACAGTACTGACTGTCCATAGCTGCTGGATGGCAAACACTATTCCTACACGTGTGTGATCATCCCTCCTGCTCCTTTCTCCTACGTTCCTCTCACTTTCTGGTACACAGCGCAAGCCCATGCATTTGCTACCCGGCATCTTTTCCCACCCACTTTGCAGATGGGAAAAGAGATGCTTTGGCTATTACCCGGAGTTTCTCATCTCCCAGACTGGTTGTATTCTGCAGCAAGCTTCTCTTAAAATTATTGAGATTATTACTGTTGTATATTTTATACATACGCATACGCACATGCACGCACACATATTTTTATATATATATTCTTCAGTCTCCCTCTGCAGCTGAGAGATGCACCCGGGATTTATCTCTGTAATGAGAAAAGGGAGATAGGGAGAAGTAAGGGCATTTTTCTCTGACTTGGATTGTAAGTCATTTTGATATTCATTGTAAAAGATGCTTTTCAAATATTTAAATGTATGTGCGCTCACATATCAGTTCTTCAGGATGGATTGTATGCGACGTAATCACTGTTTTATATCTCTTGCGCTCTGTGATGTTCTCCTGTATCCATTCCTTTTGGTAACTTCATCTGGGAGAGATGGGAAGATGAGGAGCTGGAACTGGGATTACTTCCATAGCCTGTACTCTGCCATCATCTCTTTTTGGGATGGACGAAAGCTGGAGAAGAAGTATACTTGGGCTTGGCCAGAGCTCTCACTTTTTCCAGCGCTACTGTTTCTGGGGGGTGGAGTTGGCTACAAGTAGCTGAACACTCCAGACAAAAATGCTCTTGCATCCTCACGGGAAAGGCTGAGATGGGATTTTGCTTGATAATTAGCTCAATGTGCTTGGTAATTAGCTCAAACAAAGGGCATTTTGGCTGAGGCAGAAGCGTACAAATTTAGAAGTATCAATGACACCTGCCCAGGTTTACCCTAGAGTAAAAATCTCTTCTGACTTGGAGCCGGGGATGGAGACAACAGGGAGGGGCTGGGTTAGCTTGCTCCATCTTTGCATGGCTGGGGATTGGGGCTGGCCACGCCACGTGCAAACTCTTCCTCCCCCTTCGTCCTTGGAAGGTCTGCTCCCTGTCAGGTGTGCCATCCCGCCATCTGCTCCCAGCCCCGAGCAGCTGGTACGATAGCCGCGAACGCTGGCAGGAGCGGCCTTCCAGCCGCGTGAATGACAGCACGCGCCGCTGCTTCCTTGGCACCGAGAGCGGCGCTTGTAGCTGGGAATTAGAGGCTTGTAAACCTGCCGGCTCGAAGGCAGGGGGAACGGCTCTCGCCGGCACTCCCAAGGCATGGGAATCTGACTGAGCTCCCGACGCCGACGTTGCACCTGCACGAGTCCTGGTTGGCCACAGGCAGGGAGCCTGTGCCTGTGACGGGGTGCCAAGGTCCAGAGGCGGTGAGGACGCTCCCTCCTTGTTGCCTCTGCACCCTCATTTCAGTGTAGAGGGAAGTGGTCCCAAATGCACGTGGCAGGGCAGCCCTGCTCCTCCCCAGGCTGCTGCATCCAGCAGCCATCATGGCTGCCTTCATCAAGGAAGAAGGGAGTTGGGGGACAAGTTGGAGAGGGAGGGAATCGTTTTCAAATATTGGCTCTCCCTGGTTTTTGGGTAAGAGAGGAAGAGAAAGAACAAGCAGAGCACAGAGGGAAGAGGGGTAGGTGAAAGGAGGAGAGGTTTGGTGGAAGGGTCCCAGCTGCTTTGTGCATCTGCTTTCAAGACAAGTGCATGTTGTTACCTGCAGGGTTGGGAATGTTTATTGGGGTACTGGCAGGATTCTTCAGCTTTGTGTAGGTAGGTTGCTGTGCATTGGTGCAGTGAAGGCAGTTCATGATCTGGCAGTGGCTCAGTGCTGGAGCCTCTGAACTTGAACAGCTCAAGAAAACAGTACTGCAGCCCAGCAGGTGGTGCGGGGAAAGAAAAGGTGCAGGCCTTTTGCCACAACCAAAGGAAGATGAGAAGTTTCCTGTCACAAAAAAAGGAGCATTTTTCTCCAGGAATCCTAAATAAGGGGCATCAGGAAGCACTAAGAAATTATTCTGATTTTCTAAAGAGGAGCTTGCACCAAGGCCACTGTGTGAGTGTGGCTGACTGTCAGGACTCCGGTAATGGCTTAGATGTCTGTCTGTTCTTCAAACTTCTCCATTTAAAGTCAGGAGGTTTTCTAATGTCCTATAGCAATTTACTAAATCCAGAACAAGACTGAAGATTTTTTTTTCCCAGAGTTTGAGTTCTGGGCAGGCATGATGCAAATAGGATGTAGTTTTCAAATTTTGATGTATGTTGTGACCTCTCCATGTCTGGGGACCACAAATGTGAAATTTGGGTCACATATCAAACTATGCACCATGGCGTGTCCAAGGTATCTATTCATAGAGTTCAGACTCCTCCTGACGGTTTCTGTGATCTTTTCTCATAGCTGGAAAGGTGCAACTTGTCCTGTGAGCTGTGTATGCCAATCCTTATTTAAACTTCATGCATTCTGTGAGCAAGCAGACTTGGATGTTATGCCATGGCCAAAACAAACCATGGGTTATGTTCTTGGTCCTGGTGTTGGACAGCAGCCGTTGTTCTTCTGGGTTCCTGTATCTCAGGGAGAATCACTGATGAGCATAAAAGAGGTGTAAATATCTGCTCTTTGTAAGTAGTTAGTTACTGTACCAAAGAGAGGTGGCAGTGCTCAGGAAAGGTGGGAGGCTTGAGCTTCGAACTCTTGTTGCAGAAAGGAATTGGATCTTGAGAGCTGCATATCCTAGGTTAGGAGTCCAGCTACTCACTTAACTTTTTGCCCCTTTACGTCCAAAAATTGCATTGTGGGAATACTCCTGTTGAAAGTTCCAGGAAAGCTGATAACAGTGAAAAATGTTGGCTTTTTTGTATGATCCGGCATGTTCCCACTCTGTTTTATCCAGGCACTCCCAGGCACTTTGGTGACTTAAATCTGTGCTCTTCCTGCTTTTGAGCTCTGTTCAAAAGCCCCTTTGAAGGTCAAACCTGGAACCCTGGCCTCCGCTAATTCCTCCCAGTTGGTCCTCCTTGCTACAAGAGCATCTTGCAAATGCAGCTGAAAAGGTGTGGTATAAGCTCTTTAGCCTCTTCTCTGCCCACCGAAGAGGGGGCTTCACTTTGCATAGTTGAGAGCTGCTCTTGCACCTTAGCTGCATCACTGCTTACCAGCGCAGAAGTTCTGAAAGGATTGACAAATAGATTAATACCTGGCAGCTATGGCTGAAACGAGCTACCTCTGAACGGGCAATCATTTATCACTAAATTACTTTCTCTAAGCCAGGTAATTTCTGATCAACATGCACAAAAACAAAGCCACAGCAGTGATGTGATGTTAACCAGAGGCCATTCCTATTCCCTGGACTGGTGCCGCAGTGAATGCAGAGAGAATTGTCACTTGAAAGGTTTATGAAGCCTAATGAAAAGTGACATTGCAGGATGCTGGGGAGGGAGGGGTCCATGAGGCTATGTCTAGTTTGTCCGGTAATGAGTGCCACACATGGAGAGGATGTATGACTGGAATAATTGCTACTCGGGAGCAAGTAGTACTGGCTAGAGCCAGTGCTGGGACAAGGGAGAGTGTTGGCTACAGAACAGGGACTAAAATGTGTGAACTATGTGATAGCCTTGCTTTTTATGGAAACAGAGGTTGCTCCATATGATGAGTTTTAGTGTAAAAAGTGATGAGAGGTGAAGTGTGCCTGAAGCAGAACCACAGAGTGTGATACATTTGGAACCATTGGCGGTTTAAAGCTCAGCACAGGGATTCAAATCTAAAAGTTCTGGTGTGGACTTGATGTCATTTCTTTGTCTGTAGTAGACCAAACTTAAGAGCCCAGTCCAAACCTTGTCAAAAGCTGGGGCATTCAGTTCTGACATGACAACTCCTGAAGAAGAATGTCTTTTGCATTTAATGAATTTTAAATGTGCTGCATGTCTTCGGGGATCTTTAAAATTCAGAGTTGTTAGAAGAGGCTCCTCACCTCACAGAATAGGGCCTGGTGGAAGGGAGAAGCAAGGACATTTCTGCATGTCAAGGGAAGTCATGGACAAGTTCTTATAGAGTACCTTGGCTAAAGCCATGCCAAGCACCTTCGACACGACACGTTTGTAGTATATCTCTCTGGCCATGCAAGGTTAATTTTATTGTGCCTCATAGGGATTCTGTAATTGATGTGCACACATACTTTTTTAGGCTGTGCATGAGTGTCAATGCAAAGTAAGACGCTCCCCATTAACCTGCTGAGCTTTCCCCCTCCCTCTCTGTACTTCAGGCATAGCTAGCCAAGGCACTCTGGGCCTCTTGGAGGATGCATTTTCACTGGGGGTCCATACCCTTTCCAGTGCTTCCCAACTAATCCCTAGGAAGAGGGGAACTGTTAAGATCAGTAAGGTTTGTTTCTTGACAAATGTCCCATTTTCACAGACAGTTGAACCGAACTGCAGCTTGTGCTCCATTCAAACATGTCAATAAACATTATTGCAAAGACGTACAAGCAATAATGGGAATGTATAAAACTCACCTTTATTGCTTCTTGCCATGAATTTACACACTGCTCTAAACAGCTTTTACTCCTCTGGGGAAAGCCTCGGGCTTTTGCCTTTACTGGCATGCTGATTCCCCCAGTTTATACCAGAGACCCTTGCCACCCTCTCTGCCTCCCCACCACAAGTGCTGGGGATGGGAATGCTGCAGCAGAGGCATGAATACATGTCTCAAGTTGCAGTCAGACTCAGTTAGAAGCTGAAGAGGTGAAGCTGCCATTCTCTGGGATAAGCTGCTGTGTATGTTATTGCCCATCCTTTGCTTGATCACACTATACCAGGGAGTCAATTACATTCGACAGTGCGGTGGAAAGGAACAGCTCAATTCCCCTCTAGCTGTAGCTTCACAAGTGTGGCAGTTGTATTTCTGCACCTAGGGGTGGAGGCTGCTCACCACACTCCTGCAACTAATGCCAGTTCAGGTGTTACACGAACAAGACACAGTCAAGCTCTTCATCAGTGGTTCAACACCTTTATTCCTGTAGTGACGGGTGCTCAGCAGTACTCTTTCAGCATGAAAACTTCTTGGAGGGCACAGGGGTAAACCCCATTCCTGAGCTGCTCCATGGCAGAAACGGGGTAAGAAAGAGCACAGATGTGTGCAAAAGCTTCTCAAACTGCGAGCACAATATACGAGCCTGATGATCATTTCCGAAAAGGGCCTGGTGGTTATGCTGCTACTCCAGAGCACCAGCAGCTTTGCTGTAGCCTAATAATTCCTTTCCTTACTCTCTGGGGTTCAGTGACTGCACTTTGCCTTGTACCTTGTATAATAACTGCAGCAGGGACTGCAGTTTTGCTCTGATTTGGCACAACAGTTTCTTGGTCCCACCGTGTATTCTCTATTTCCTTTATCAAACTGCTTGGTGCCCCAGCAGATCTGTTCTCATACCAGTGCTCAGTGCTTTATCCCACTGCCCTCTGTCTTCTGCCTGGGGAGATCCTTCTGCTGGAGTGCTAGCTCTCATGGGTGGGTGAAGGTCTGCTGAGTGTTAGTCTGGGACGCAGGAGGATGCATGAAGCAGCTGCTTTTTTTCCCCGCATCACCCAGCTGACCCAGGAATACAGTTCCTCTCTGCTTCCCGGGCTCCTGCCCAGCTCTCCCAGCTTTGTGCCAGCAGGCGGGCTGTTAGTTTGGCGCCGGCTCCTGCTCCTGGAGCTGTTGCCATGCTCTGTTGCCCATGGCACTGATGCTTGCATGGCACAACCTGCGGCTGGGCTCTACGCGTGCTTCCTGGTGGCTTGTTTTCCTGCAGCACTGGCTCTGCCTGCCAGCAGACAGGGTCCTAGAAGTATTTTAATAGCCTTAGCTCTCCAGTGGCCTCCGCCCTCCTGCTTTCCCTGGTGCTGTGCTGCCCGCTTGATGCCTGGACACTGTCATGGTCTGGCCAGACTCTCTGCAAGATCCCTGCTATCCTGTGACCAGGCTCAGGGCATCACAGGGATTTAGGCCAACCAATCTTCTGCATCAGACTCTGAAATTTGGGTCCTCGACTGCCTTCTTACCAGCCAAGGGCACTCTGTAGCTTGGAGCAAGAAGGGTCACCTTTGAGGCTGGCCTTGATGTATCAACAGGGCTCCTGAACTCATTGATGGTGTCTGGCAAACTTGATGCCCTCCACAATCTATCTCCATGCCTGCAGCAGCCTTCCTGACTTGTACTTTTTTTGTATCCTTTTGCTCACCCAGGATATGACATTTTTGGTGGGGAGGAGTGGATGCCTCCAAGAGTTCAGCATGTAGTAGTATCAGTTCAGGCTGTAAAGCACAGGAAAGACTGAGGGAAAATTGCGGAGTTCCCATGAGGTAATATGCCTTGTGATTTTGATCTTAGGGCATGTTTGCTGAGACCTATGTACTAAAATGGCAGTAATTTAATTGTCCTCGGGGGGCAGTGGGGAGGAAGGCATGGTGGACTGAGTTACCCATCATGGTTGCACTTTCTTGGGCTAGCCAGACTGTTCCCTAAGTATACTTGATTTAATCTCTGACAAAAATGTTTCTTCCTCTCTGTGTCTCCAGAAGCTCTTGTTTGTTGTAGCTTAAGGAGAGTGCTCTCCACTTGGCTGCCCTTGCCTCTGCCTTACTCATGGGGAGCTGGTACAGGATGTTGTTGGGGCTCATGCTCAGTTAAGGAGAGAGGTTTTTGAGCAGGGGGAGAGAAAGGAGCAGCCAGTGGTTCTTGGCAAGGAGGATTTGCTCAGCTTCCCTGGCCTGTTTGCTTTCTGCCTTCTCCCCTGCTTGCTTTTACTCCAGGCTTTGGAGAATGGGACTCACCTGAACTGGCCTCTTGCAGGTGGGAGAGTGACTGCTCTTGAACCTGCAGGATGAGCAGAGCTGATATGTGTAGGGCCAGGAACAGCAGCAGCAGTGAGGGCCTTGGAGTGATAGGCAGGGGTTCTGTAGGCTCAGGAGGATGAGACCACACACCAGAGAGTGCCTGGGGCAGTCCCTGCAGCAGGGTCCAAATCACTTCAGCCCTGCTATTTGAGGACAGTGAATATTATTGGAATATTCTTATAGTAGCAATAGGTAAGGGAGATTAAAGCATCCAAAACCAGGCAAGTAACCTTTTTTTTTAAGATTCATTTTCAAACCTAAGTGCGGTACCTGCACAAGCCCAGTACACTGACTGTATTCCAGCAGTTCCCAGCATCTTGAGTTTCAGGCCCTTCGGGCACAACTTAGAAGAGCTGTGAAGTTGCTGCACTGACCTATTTAATGCATGTAGGAATTGTGAAGGTGTAGTGATCTTCAGTTTCATGAATTGCCTCAGTCTTCTGAAAATCACCTCTCACATTTTTACCTAATCACAAGGAAATACTCGAGAGAATAGGTATGATGGGTAATAGAGGGAAGGCAGTGGTTGAAGAAGATTGCATCAAGTGGACGTAGCTCCTAAAAATCTGTCGAGATAGGTGCAAAGTAACTGACTTGACCCTTGCACTTTCTGGTGGTAGGAAAGGGATTACAATCAGAAAGCATGAAGCTCCTGTTTTCATGTCTTCAAAAACTTTGGGTTCTCAAAGCATTGTCAGATAAAAGCTAGTTCCTGTGACATCTGGAGTGGGTTGACACTTCCTTGCTTTCTGAAATCACACCATCCATATAAAAAAGGGTAAGAAATTTTTCCTTCTTCAAGCAAATAGGTTTGCTTTTGTTCCCATCAGCACTGTTGCTTGAAGTCTGGAAGATACTGAGAGAAGAGCTGGAAGTGTGAGATGTTTTCATGTTCGTGGCATGGTAGATCTCTAGATGTGGGTCTCTGCCCCTTCCTCTGCTTTCTTGACCTGTAGTTATTTTTTTTTCAAGGTTTGTTTTGTTAAAAACAGATGTGCAAGTGGTCATGCTAATCAAATAAGCAGCTGCTGGGTTAAGATATCTCACACTGTCAAAAACTAGCCAACCCTGCTTTATTGCAGCTGCTGGCACTGCTTGTGCACCGCCCTGGGACTTAGCTTCCAATGGTGGTGTGAAAAATGAGTAAATTTGGTACATTCTCAGTGAGAAGTTCATCATATTATGAATATGCAGCATACCCTGGAGAGGTACCTATTTGATAAGATCCAGCACTTGCCTAACAAACGAATTGGGAAGGAGTAGAGATATGGGCAAAGCTAGATGTGGGGGCTCAGGAGGGTATTTGAAGAAGGGAGTAAGGATACTTGTTATAAAAGAGAACAGGTGATGTCAAAACAAAAAGAAGAATGCTCAGAAAGAAAAAATGAGGAAGGTATGTTGGAAGCAATGAGAGAGCGAAACCAGAGATTGAGTCTCTAGAAGAAGAGCTTTATCTGAGTACGAAGAAGAAGAAAACTATATGTGGAAGAAAAAAGCTCAACATCTGAGTACTGAGCTCATGAAAAAGACAGGATCAGTACCTGCAAAGGATCTCAGAGAGTCACAGGAGATGAATTAAATATGGCCCCAAAGGGACTAGAATCTCTGAACAGTGGAGAAAAATGAGTCAGTGAAGGAACACCTAAGCTACAAGTGAACGTAGTGGCCAGACTTCAAGAGCCCCTGTGCAGGCATCCTGTCTTTGCATTTGTACGTAAAGTGCCCCACACACATGTCCCACTGCCCTACTAATAAACTAGGCAGAGAAAAGGAAAAAGTAGGGAAGGCAGGAGGTAAAGGATGCACCTACACAAGAGAAAGAAGTGTATTTGTTTTTTAAAGAACAGAATTGTTTAATGGGAAGACACCAATGCCTTGCTATCAGATTGGCTGGGTTTTATTCCTGGCTGTGCCACAGACTGGCTTTGTGACCACATGGAAGACACTTCACCTCTCTGACACTGTTTAGTTTTTTATTTGTGCCGTGGAATGATGATAAAAACATGCTCCAAGCACAGGTTAGGAGGTTAAATATTCACAGCCCTCCTCCCCCATCAATTAGCTGTTATCATCATCATCTTTTACAGGTGAGACCATGACAGGTCCCTGCCTGCAGAACAAAAGCTGGGCAGAGAAGCAGGAGGCTGCACTCTCAGCCCTTTCCCACTCCCCACATGCCATTAGACCTGAGGGTCTCAGCACCTTAATACTGCCTGGAGGGCAGTGGTGCTGAGGGCAAGGAGAGGTGTAGCCCACCAAGGCTGTCTGCAGTGTCTTCTTACTCAGCTAAAGCTGCTGACAGCTATACTGCTATTTATTTATTTGGCTGCTGAGGACAGAAACAGCAGGAGATAATCATAAGAAAATCATAAAAAGAGGGAAAACCAGCAGATAATATTCTGCAGAGGGATTTAACGGGGTGAAAAATTGTCTCTTGCCGAACTGTCTATGACACTAAACGCTGTCTCCGAGATCTTCACTCTTCTTCCTCAACAGAGGCTTAAGGAAAGCGACAGGCAAGTCTCTGAGCCAGCGTCTAGGGGTTTTGAAAATATGACAGGCAGGAGCCTGGGTTTTTCTCATCAGCATCTTTCAGTGGCATGGATGCAATCAGTCATTCCGACTGTTTCTCTCTGAACAGGACCATCCCCTCCTCCTGCCACAATGAGTTGAGGGGAGGACACTTGGGAAACACCACTCTACTTCCTATACCCTCATTTTTCAACTGAGATGGATTTTTCCCTGTGCTGCAAGCGCATGGTCAAATAGCTGGAAAGGCTGCAGGAAGCTTGCTGCTGTTTTAGGAGTCAGGAGTTTCAGAACATCCTGAGGCTTGGGAAGTGCACCTGTGCTGCTGTTGTGGTGTCACAGTATGATGTGAATTTTATGGTTTTGTGAGATTTGAGAAGAGGGTAGGGCAGCCGTCTAGGGCTGGCTAAGATGGGAAGGGTTCAACGCATTCTCTAGGGTCGACTGTAGAGACTCAATCATGTGAGACAGAGCACTTTTAGAAGAAAGCAAAACTACCCAACTTTTTTCCTCTATTTGCCAGGACAGGAAACTGGATGGAAAAAGGTAGTTAGGCTTTCAGACTTAGAAAATCTGTCTTTGATTCTCATCGCTGCTAGAAGCTGCGAGTTTGAGTTTGAGCAAGTCATTGAATCTTGTTTCCCTCTTTCAAATGGGCACAGTTATTCTTTGCCTCCCAGGAAGGCTGGTGAGTAGAAAACCACATGCAAGGTGCCCAGGTAGGATGTTGCTGATGGAGGTCTTGCAAATGTTTGGTTAGAGTTCCTGGGGAACAACCACAGATGGAAAAGTTCTCTGAGGTCCTGTCTGACTGCTTGCTCTCCTTAGAAGGTTGTTTTCCACATGCTGTTAACTCCCTTTATAGATCCCAAACAGTGAGATTTCTCTTACTAGCCTTAACTGATCTTGCTGGAGTAGAGGAGGAGATTACACATCAGGTTGAGCATTGTGTCTCAGTTCTGAACCAATTTACTGTCTCTTCTACTCTCTAGTTCTTATCCATCCAGGTTTCTCCAAGAAAAACTCAATGTAGATGCAAAGTGGCTACTGGGCTCTGTAAGGCAGTCAAGCAATAAGGGGAAGATGTTCTTTCAGAGTGTAATGGAGGCAGCATCTTCAAGGGACCAAGCCCAGAGACATATCGGAAAGCTGGTAGGGGCTGAATCTAGTTTAAACTCCTCATGCAAGCAGCCCCCATTTCCAGAAAGGTGTTCATCTGGAAATAAGCTGGCATGGTCATCACTGTTTAACATGCTTGATATGGTGTATCTGTTCCTCAGCACAATTTTCTTGCAGTAGAAATATCATAGGTGTGGGTTCCTTCATCTCAGTGTGGTAGAGATGAGGTTTAATTTAAATGAAGATCTGCTTCTACCACCAGGGGTTAAAGTATTCCACTGAGGTCTACACCTCTAAAGTAGCACTTCCATCAGCAAAATGTGAGTGTGAAGGTTCTTTAACTACCTAAGTCACAGTTGCTCATTTTGGACTAGGGGATACAGGGAGATCTAGCAGTACAGCAACTCCCGACTTCCCTATGCCTGTGAAGAGGGAGGGGAAGCCACCTATAGAATTTTTGAGGGTTTCACGAATACAAAAATGGCTTAAAGACATTCCATGATCCTTATAGTCCTGACTGAGGTTGGCATCAGGCTCTCAGGCAGCTATCAGGTGCAAGGGCTCTGTCCGCCTCTCTTGGACAAGGCAGTTCACTAGATTTCAGGTAAAAAGGCCTAGTATCACAGACTGAAAGCACCCTCTTCAAGCAGATTTGAAGTCTGAGGTCTTGATCTTCCAGCCATTAGACCGGACCACGTGTGTGGGAAAGAGAACATTGTAAAGCAGAGCATTTCCTAAATGAAGTCAGTTTACCATTCTTGACTAAAGCACATGGGGTGTGTTGAATGTCCATCCTGCCCAAAAATGCTGAGCTGTTTGCAATGCATATCCTTTTGTAAAGACAGAAATGGTTCTTTCAGTAATAATTGCTCTATAAAAGAACAAGATAGGATATAACTGAGAGAAAACGTTTCTTCTCATGCCTATGGCGACTCATTTTGGTATCTTTGATCAAGCAATTCAGTGACAAAGCTATTCAGCAGAACAGAATCCTTTCACTGAGAGATTTTGCATGTACTGTGCAGCATCTCCAAACCCAGTGTGTACCAGCACTCAAACAAGCAATTCTTGGCTTCCTCCCAGCCAACTGTGCTGCTTCTAGACAGTTCTGGGGGAAGCATGGAAAAATCCTTTCTGTTCAAAAGTCCTCAAGTGTTGACTAGCAGGAGGTCCACTGCTGATAGACTCTTGGCAATGAAAGAGTTCATAAATTACCCCAAATGACCTGCCATTTCAGAAACATTATTTGCAGTATTAAAAAAGAGAGGGCAGATCAGGACAAAAAAAAGACCAGGAAGTCCTCAAGGAAACATTTAGAAATGCTGCTGCCAAACTCCTTCAGAGTTGCCAGTGTGTCCCCTTGTTGCTGGGAAGCCTTGTTCTGGCCACTCATTGTACCCTGGACATGCTCTGGCATCGCTATTTACAGAGACAAACAGAAAAGGACAGGAGGACACAGCGGGCTTGGGAACACTAGATATTTACAGGGGAACAACCGTGTTAGGATCAGGAAGTGTAAGGCCACTGTATGGCTGCTTTCTCAATAGTATTCTTTGACAATAAGTTCCTCTGTCCTGCCACTGCTCTCCAGTTACATCATCTCAGGTGTGCTAGCAGAATAGTTTCTGAGCTATTGAACTGTGCCCATGGTGTCACTATACAGACGGTGTAGGGGCATGGTAGGTTTTTGTGACAGGGACAGTGCATCCCCATCTCATGGAGTGTGCTGGTCTTTCTAGCTGTGCTGAGCCCATGCTTTCCAAAGGCATCACTGCTTCATTCACCCATGTGATGCACCAGCATGGGAAAGGCACAGACAGCTTGCTTGTGGAGTTGCCTCATCTTCACCAGTCCCCTGGGCACCCTTTTATTCCTGTTCCCTGTCTGACCCACCCCACCCACACTTGCTGGCCTGCTCAGTTGGAGGGATCCCGTGAGCTCTTTGGTCAGGGCAGTGGTGTGGTCTGTCTCTCTGCACCAGACCACAGAGTGGGCATCGGGAACGGCTTGGGACTATGGATCAGCTGCAACTAAAGCAATGACAGCACACTATGGCAGTAATTGGAAGGGCTTATCACTTTCCACTTTATTTCCATGTGGGAGGGTAAATATCAGCTGCTGCTGACAGGGCTTCCATTTTGATTTTAACCAAATGAAATTGAATACTTTTTAATAGAGAATTTTCTTGACCGGGTTAACAACCTCCTCCTACTGCTCTGCTTTCAGCACCGAACTGTCACCCATTAATCCCTTCATTTCTGTCCCATCCCCATCATGAGTGTGACCCACATTATCAAACGGCTATTGCAAGGGCCTGGATCACAGTCCTTCAATGTCTGAGTGGGCCGAGCATCTGCAGCTCCTACTGTGCCAGAGTTTCAAACAGCCATTTCCATCTCCCAAAACTTAGCATCAATGCAAGGCACCAAGAGGTGCAAGTCACTTCAGAAAATTGCGTTTATGGTGATTCATCCATGTGTACACAGAGATCCTCTGACAGTGCTAGGAAAAAAAAAAATGTAGGTCTCCTGGCTCTTCACTGCACAGATTCATTTTTTGCCTATACCATCTGGCTTTTTATATCAAACACATATATAGCAAGTGTGACAGTGATAGGCAAGAGGGCAATTTCCTTATTAAAGGGTGGAAGGCAGAAAGGAGGCAGGATCCAGCATGCCTGTGAATTTTCAGAACCATCCGAGCCCATTTTGGGGGGTTTGAGTTTGTCAGAGCAAGGCAGTGTCAGGGATCAGAGGCTGCCCTTGATGGCCTGACACCAGTGACTGATTCTTGCTTTCTCTCACCTGTGTCCCAAACTTCATCTCTCACGGCCGATGCCTTCCCCTCTCTATATTCCCTTCACACGCCAGCACTCAGCCGGCAAGCAGAGAGGCAGAGAGTGAGCGCGAGAGCTGGCAGGGAGTCAATATATTTCAGTGTTTTATTACTACGGAGCTGAAGTAGCATTTAGTTGGTTAGGCTCTGCGCAGAGTGAGCAGTCTAAAGTGACTCAGATATCAGGGCCAACAATTAAAGGCACAACAAAAAATCCATGGATTAATTAGCAGGTCAATGGTGGTTGAGTAGTTATTGCTAAATTACAAGGTTTGAATGTAAGAGATGGGATTGATCACTGGTGTCTGCCAGCTCTTCTGGCTTCATGCTAGAGATATGGGTCAGTGGGGGTAGGTTCCCACTGATGGTGTGGCTGCAGAGGGGGCCAAGAGAGGTAGGGGAGGAGGCTGCCTGAGGTTTATCACCCGCCTTGTGCAAGGACTCACATTTTGTCTGTTTAATGAAGGTTTAAAATTAATTGGTACCATCTGCCAGGCAGCTCTGCTTCTGCCACAGCTCTGTGAAGACTTGAGGGTGGGAGAAGGTGGCAGGCCCAGGGAGTAGAGTGGATGACATGGTGGTCATGTTAGCAGTGTCCCCTCTCAGCACCAGATAAAAAGGGTCTATCTGGAGTGAGAGTATATCATCTCCCCAGACAAGGTTTTGAACAAAGGCTGAAAGGGCATCAAGACACACACACATGCACACCCACCATCATGAAATACTGGAAGATTGTGTAGAAGAAGCTATATATACACAGACCACTGTTTCCATAGTGGGACACAAAGGATTTGGAGACCGGGAAATACAAGCAGCTCATTTCCAGTAAGGAGCATCTTGGGAAAGAGCCTCTTCCCTTTTGGGGTGCAGGAGGGTTTGGGGAAGAGGCACAAAGACAGTCTTTCCCAGTGTAGGGCTGAAGGGAAAATACTATTTGCCCACCGCTGCTATCATTAGCAGCTCTGCAGTGATGACAGCTGGGATTGATCAGAAAGAAAAAACTATCCCTGAGGTCTCCCACATAAATGCAAAGCAGGCAGTGACGGCGGGAAGGAAGAGGAAGGGAGAGAGATGTGACCTGATGGATACAGTAGTGGGGGACTCCGCACTCCCTGTGTTGGGAGCTCACCAGATTGCACTAATGTGCATAATAATCAAGCTGTCAGGGCCCTCTATCCAGCTTTGCTTGGAGGCAGGGAGCGCCGAGAACATTTTATCTCATTTCCAAATGACTTTTTGTGCCTAGTAAAATGCTGTTTTCATATCAATTAATAATTCAGCTAATAACACAATTAAGGAATCCGCCTTTTGCTGGGAGACATTTGGAGGAGACAGCGGGGGAGGGGCAGGCACAGCCCTAGGGAGGCTTTGGGCTGATGCTACACTGGGTCGCTGTTCCTGCGTGCAGATATCCAGTAATTAAATGAGTCGTTGGGGAAGCCGAGAGTTGCAGGTCCTGTGTCACTCCATGTGACAGAGACACTATGGATCTTCTGGCAAATCACTTAACCTGTCTTTGAGCTGAAGTCTTCCTTGGTAAAGTAAGGCCAGTGCGACTTTTGTGGTGTTCTGCAAAGGAAACGTTATCGCCAAATGTTAAGGTGCTGCTGTCGCACAGACCAGGCCTTACTTATGCAAAGACAACGTGCCATGCTAGGGTTTTGTAGAAGCAAAATACCAAAGCAGAGTGGGTCAGCTAGGATTTACTGTCCCCTGCGCACTGGCAGAAATCTTGGTGCATTCAGAGCCAGCTATTTTTATCCTGATTATGAGAGTCCAAGGATGAGGCCTGCTCTGTAGATCATATTTTGGCTGAGAGTATGATTATGATTAATTTGAAAGTGATACAATTATACAGGTGCAAATCTCACTATGAGCAAAGCAATCTCTTTGCAAATGTGTTGCGAATGTATATTAATCTATTTCTCCCTTTCCCCATAGTGTGCAAGTCTGGTTGCATCTCCTCTAGGGGATTCTGAGATAGTAGTCATATTCCGTTATAGTTCAAATAATGCAGCCTGTGGTGGTAGAGAAAGCTTGTGTGGGATATTTAAGCGCTGCTCTGTGCTATCCTGGACTGGTAGAACTGAGCAGGAGTAAATGTGACTCAGTTTCCAAACATGAAAATGCTGATTTGACTTCCTTCAAAACTGAGCTAGAGGGAAACTCTTTCTCAAAACCTGACCTGTCGTATAGTTGCTTTCCCCCCTTCTCTGGAAATTTGAGTTACCTCTCAGAGGCGGGTTAACTCTTGAGAATAAATAAGCAGTCTATTTAGTTATTTATTACTTGCAAAGATTGAGTCCTGGTTGATTGATTGCTCATCCTGGCTCCAGACGTATAAATCAGTGTTCAAGAAAGTAGCACATCCTAGCCAGGTTCTGAGTGAGCATTAAACTGGTCTGAAAGAAAGGCCTAGTACTGCTTCAGACCTTCTTAGCTTCCTCTCATCCTGTCTAACAGCCCCCCTTTATGTCCACCCTCAGGCTTATTCAGGTGGTAGCTCTTTGTGAGTCAGTCACATTTTTTTTTATGTCCATGTTGTATTGCACACAAAGGTACCCTGTCTTCATGAAAATCTTGAAATGCAGGGACGGCACAGACCTCAAGGTGATCAATTTCCTCCTTCCATCCCATGGCAGAACTTGCTTTACCTAAATTAAGATTTTCAAGGCCTTTCATTGCAGCTGTAGTTCAGATAATACATGACAGAACCACAGGCAGAGTGACTCAATTCATCCTTCCCTTAACAAGGAGATCCTTTCCAACTGCAGTTTCTTTTGGTAGACTTCAAGACCTTCTGCACCCTGCTGTTCACAGCCAGAATAACTTGTGCTCTTCTGTGTGGTTAACATTGTTGTGTGAGCCTCTTTCTCTCTCTTTTTTTTTTTTTTAATAGACCAAGTTGTTGATGAAAACACCTGCTCATTTTTACATCTCTTAATGAATAATCTGTATAACATTAAATGACACCACAGAACAGTTACAGCAGGGGAGATAGTGACCATGTACTGAGAGCTATCATAGATCACTCCTGTTTGTGAACATGTCAGGAATCTTCTAACAAGGTGCCAGGATGTGGGAATCACCTAGGAAATAAAGATAAGCAGCATCTGTATGTTTCAGGAAAATACACTAATTGTATTTTTTCCGCTCTCTCTTTTTGTCTTCTAGGTAAGTGAAGCTTTGATTTTACTATGAAAAAAGTACCAGTTGACTGGACTGTGATGAACAGAGAAAGTGATGTGTTCCTCGGCTCAAAGGCCACAGTGAGAGGTGTCCAATCCAGATGTTCATGGCTCTTTTGCTTGTTCGTAAGTCATTGCTAGAAAAGCTTGTTGGAAAAACAGATGTCTTGTGACTGTGTGATCTAGCGACTGGGATGATTAGCCTGCATTGCTTTATATCTTGTCAGGAAGTCATTCCCTGTGTCAGGGTGTTTATAGCATACATATGTGTATCGTCCTGGCCTAACAGAATGTCATCTGCGATCAAAAGCTTGTATAATCTTTTCTGTAGCTTCTCTCCTCCTCGAGGCTGGTTTATAATAAGATCGTTGAGCACTAGTTCTACATTCTCTCTTTAGTTGGGTGCCAAGAAGGGCATACCAGCCTTGGAACAGGCACTTGGGCAATGTCTATCTTGTGGTGACTGTAGTGCCCCTGTACAGCCACAGTGCAAGTTGCATGGGAACAGCAAGCTCAAGCAAATGTGTTTGTATCTGCCAAGCTGATTCCCCTTTTGGACACTGCATTCTTGTGGTGCGTGACCGGAGTCTGACAAAGTCTTTTTGAAAGTATTTTTTTATCACTCTTATTTCCACTTGGCACTGAAGTCATGATGGCACCATCTGAGATCAAGATTTATGTCTGTATGAAGTTAGCAGACAGCAGGCTGTAGTTCATCCTTCTACTTTTCAAGGACTTTATGGTTGAATCTATACCATATACCTTCTTATGGTATAGATGTATACAGCTGTCCAGGGAATAGCTTTGGGTTTGTGCATTTATTTCCAACAGCAGATAAATACTCTATGATTCAGAGTTGCTCCTCCTCTTTTTAAATCCACACACATTATGTGGTAGACCACATAAAGCTGGTCTGGGAGACTGGAAAACAACATGCTTGGAAATCCAGGTGTGAGTGAACCACAGACTTTTGTGTATGGTATAAGCTATAGACATACAGAAACAGCAAACAGAAGTTGTATATTAGTTTAATTCTTTTCTCTCAACTTTTCACAGTAGGAGACAGCATTGAACAACTGATACTAATATACATCATTTGCAGGGGGTGTGTATATGCTTCTGCTTACAGTTGTGCTGTTGTGGTTCTGGTTATTTAGAAAACTTGCCCAGACAATCTGCACTATCTTAGGGAGTTTAGCTGGGGAAAGAAGATCTTCTGTAGGTTCTGAATATGTCCAAACAAGGAGGTTTATGATAATGTGGCACTTCCCAAGCATGAGTGTCACTGCTTAGCATTGCTGCTGGGATATTCCTGCTGTCTCTGGAAAAAACAGGCCAGCTGGAATAAGGATTTGAGAATCTGTGTGGGGAACTGAGTGTGAGATACAGACTTGAAACACTCAACTAAGTCAGAGGGAAAAAAAAGAGTAAGAAGCACAAGAGGAGCTTGTAGGACAACCCTGATATTTTCCATCTTAAGTCCACCAGTTTTGCAGCTTTCATACGGCTGTTTTGTACTGCTAAGATGGTTCTTTTTGCTGTTGCATTATCTGGGGCAGATATTACCTTGGAGATAGATTATGAAGCTTGTGCCTATTCCCTATGTCCTACAGACTATGTGAGGGGAGGAAACCATCATTCTAAAACACCTGTGTTACTGGCCTGTGTGTGCCAAGTTTTTGGACATGTCCCCATATCAAGATTTTTCACCTGCCCACCTTATCTGAAGAAGTCACCTGTAGGGTTCTTTGTGGTCTTGGCTAGTCCCTTTGCATTGAGTTTACTGCAAAGAGTGTTATTGCTGGTATAAAGCTTAAATTTCCCTCTGATGAATTTCAGGATGTACTTCACAAGAACAAATGTGAGAAGTGAAAAGCATATAGTGTCGTATTTTAGCCGAGCTCAATCGGGTTTTCAGCGCAGAAGCTGACAGACCAAAACCCAGCATCCCCACCTCCCTGACACTTTAATGTATTCAGATCCCTGCCGCACATTGTAGCTGTGACAGACAATTCCAGGCCAGAGACACCCTGTGCAGTGACATTGCCAGAAAGCGATGTAATTAGTTCAGAAGCTACAGAGCCAGAGAGAATCATCTTCTGTTGGTGTCCTGATGCAGAGTTCAGTGAAGAAATGCTTTTGCATTTGTTGCAGCCAAGTACTATTGCATAACTGAGACTTCATCACAGCTGGGGATGATGATTTCTGCTTCCCCTCTGGCTTAAAAAAAAAGGAAACTCATGTTTGTTCCACAGCTGGAAGAGCCAAAACAGGGTTTGACAGACACATGGGCCCTAGGAGCCCAGACCTTCTCTCTTCATCCCTTCTTCCAGTCCAACATGTGTTTTTTCAGTAACAGGAGCAGCATAGACCATACTTTCCCTGCCCTCCCAGCTGTAATCACGCCCATTTGCAGATCTGCACTGTTGAGCACATCCAAAACCTTTCTGTAGGAAATGTCCCTCTGTGCTCTTTTTTGCTTTGTTACTCTTTAGCCAGATCAGTTCTCTCATCTGATTTATAGCATAGTTTCAGAAAGATCTGCTGCCACATCCCAGATGTAATGTGAACAGGGACAATGATAAGGGAAGGGGGAGAAAGTCAATGATAGGGTTGGGAACATCTTACATCAGAGACAACTTTAATTACTCGTTTTTGTTTTTTCATTTCTCTCTTTTTTTTTTTTTTTTTTTTTTCTTTTTTACTTCATAGCTCCTGCTATCCTTGGATATAATAGCATCATTATTCCAAAAAGACTCAAACATCACAAGGTTTTAAAAACATAAATAGATGTGAGATTCCTTTTTTTTAGTATCCTGTTTTCCAAAATCTTGTTGGTTAGAAAATTATTTGAAAGGCTTAACTGAGTTTCTTGCTTAGTCACATGACTCAAAGAGCTGGCACTTTTAAGAAAACCATAAAGCTGTGGTGAAATTAAATAAATCAGTCAAGCTGCCATTTCTTCAAACAGCATCCTTTTATGGACACTGGGGAGTAAGGAAGAAGTCTTTGCCCGAACAGGATTACAAAAGAAATTGTCATATCATTTATGGCAGCTTCCTTATCATTATCATTAGAGCTAATGCCATCATCATTTTCCCCAGTGAAAGCAGGGCCTCTGGGGCCTCTCTGCTTCCTGACAGTGGAGACACCCGTGTGCATATTAATATGCAGCTCTGCTTATGCTAATGGCAGCTATTTGTAACATTAATATTTTCTTCGACCATAAAAAAATAACAACAATAATAATAATGCTTTGTCTTAAGGATTTGAGCTCTAATGTGTTTTGTAGGAATGGAAAGGGAAAAGAAAAGCTTCTGACCTAATTTTTGTATCCTTGAGGGGAAGACCGAATATGCAGATGGTGTAGGTGCTGAAATGCTTGCCCTCCTCACAAGCAGTGTGAAGGTCAGCAGGGAAACTGGTCTACCTCATGCATAAAGCGAGTGGCAACATTGTTCACTGCAATTGCTCCAAATCTGTGCTGGGATGCCCTCTTTGGACTGAATCAGCAGATGGGCTGTGCTCCTTGCGGTCAGCCCTCTCACCTGCTCTGACACTGCACACAGGTGCTTGCTCTAGGAGATGGAAAGCCAAGGGAGCAACCACTTGCTGTATCTCTGTTGAATTTTGAGTGTTCCCCAGGTGGCTTCAGGACCAGTCACTCTGACCTTGCAGTTAGCAAGCCTCTGGGCATACCCTCTGCACCTGAATGTCCTGGTGTGGTGTGGCATTAGGCGTGGATATAGAAGCACGTGGCTTCCCTTTGCTCTGATAAGCAGATTCACAAAGAACAGCATCAAGGTCTCATTACTACCTCATCTACACAACAAACAAGCATCATTGTTTTGATTCTGATACTACCCCATGCAGAAGGAAAAGTTCAGCTCCAAGCTTTCTTCAGTATTATTTACTGTAGTCACCCTAGCAGGTAGCTATAGTAGCCACCCAGCATGATCCTGCTACGTGAGGTGCTGTGCAGGTGCAGATCAGGAAGGCTGGAATTTTCTCAAAAGGCTTGCAGTTTTCAAAGTTCCTCAAGCTTTTGATTGCTGTGAGTACCTGTTTTATTTCCAAGCACCAGTGTTTTCTGTGGCCTTTGCCAAAACATTCAAATGATGCAAACAGGGAATGTAAAGTGCAGAAGGCAGAGGGAAAACAAAGAAAGGAATTGAAACCTCATGAGGTTTGCTCCCTGGCTCCAAGATGCTAGTGTGGTGTTGGCACTGGGGACAGTGGGGTGATGCCTGCCCATTCTGCAGGACAGGTGCTGAATAACAGGTTGTTAACATTTGGTTATTTGATGCAAGAAAATAAATAAAAAAGTTAAAGATTTCTATAGGATGGGAGAATCAGAACCTTTAAAAATGTCTGTAATTAGTTACTCTGGGAGCATATGATGATATTTAATAGGCCCCTCAGTGATAGTTTTAGTAGCCTTTCCTGATGCCTGACAAATACTGAACATGTCATACTTAATGTTATTTTAATTAACAACTCTTTAAAGAAAATGTCAGTGATGTTTCAGTAGCCTGAGGTCTATTTGGAAGTAGGGGGGAAGCTATGTTTCTTGTTGTCAGAAGAAAGATAAGGAGATGCCATTTTTTCTTGGTGGAACTGTATGACTTGGATGAGGGCCTGTCTTTTCTTACATCTTGTTTATTTTGAAGTGTCTGAAGCTCCACTTTCCTGTACTGCAGTGGTTATTTCTGCATTAAGTACTTACAGTGGTATTTACTAGCCTACTTTTTGACTTGAGGGGAAAGAGGTAGGAAGAGATCACACCATCTCTTGAATCCCTATGTCACAAGATTTGGTAAAAGGGGAAGAAAACTACAGAGATTGCTTCCTTTCCAAAGCTGTTTTTCAGAGACGTCCCTTCTCAGGATCAGGTGTTTGTCTGCCCCAAAAAATAAGACTGACTTCCAGATTTCCTTGAACCTCAGAAATGACAACACTGTCATTGACAATGTACACCCCACATGAACAGTTCCCAAATACCTACACTTATTACTGCTTGTCTCTAAGGTCAAGACATTTAGGTCAAGTCAAAGGTTACAATTTCATGCTTTTCAACACCACTACACACACACACACACACCCCGGGGGTTAATGTCATTCAATTTTTAAAAGAAAGCTGAAATTCTCTTGAATCCTCATGGGAGCTGAACCTTTTATTGAGTATCACAAATTGAATGACTTGTGTCCAAATCATGAGATTTAGGAATACTTTCAAACCAACAAATTATACCTAAAGCTTAACATAAACTAAAAAGTATAGCCTTTTTAAATACCCTGGTTCAAATAATGTTAAGTTTAAAAATGCCTGTAACTATCACAGCCTCTATGCATGGAAACTTATGAGTGAACCTTACAGGAGGTGGAAGATGGCTTTGAGTTTTTTAATTCCTAGCACATTAATTTGGGAACTGTAACACTGAGCCCATTGGAGCTTCATTGTTCTTAAGAAGGAAACAAGTTGACCTCTGTAGTGGAGTCAAATCCCCAAAGAAAACTAAGACTGTAACTAGAGAAGAATTAACTGAGGTGTTCCACAGTCTTTCAGGAGCGATTAGTTGAAGGTGTCATTGGCAACAGAGGAAGCAAGTGCTTCATGGGGTACTGTTGCAAAGATGGTTTCATCTGTCCTTTAAGAAGATGCTTCTGAAGTAAATTCAACATCCTTTGTAAATCACCCTTTCATCATCCTTTTGTAAATTTACTATTGCTACATTGACTTTAACAGAGTTGCTCCAGTTTTAAACTTTATGTTATAGTAAGTAGAGTCATCTTGCAAGGTTCTCAATCCAATAGTTACCCTTCAAAGAAAATTGAGGTTGTAGTAGAACCATATCGAGAATGATTCAAGAGTTGTTTAAAGGAGCTTGTGAGTTGTACTAATCTGAATGAAAGGCAAATGTGTCCTCTCATGGCAAGAAACATGGGGCAGAATCTCCTATACACAGGTAGCTCCTTGGCCACATTTGGTTTGCAAAATCTTTTAGTTTTGCTACACAGATCTGTCTTGAATAGATGGAGATGTTAGGTCCATTTGTGTGTTTTCTACGCCTGCATTGGCAGGATTTCCTAAATACCTGTGGAGAGGCACAAGGTGTTTGTCAAGTGCAGCAGCATAAAAGAGATGTTGTGGAAAATGATAGCGGTTCAGCTCTGAGGAAGTCAGTAAGCCTTTGTGGATTCTGTGAGTAACACACACTGGATTTCTTCTTTAGGCTACTGGTTGCTTATAGGAGGCAAAATAAAAATGGCACTAAAGAGACTGTCTGGGTTCACTGAGAAAAAACACCACTGACTATGCAGAACTTACTAAAAACTTACTTGTGACTCATGCCAAATGATGGAGCAGTTGTGCATGGAGCAATTGGTACAAAATGCATGTGAGAAAGGTCAGTACAGTTGCAGGGACACCAGAGGCAAGAAAACAGGTTAGGGGAGAGGTTAATCCCCACAATTTATCCTTGTGCATGCTCCTTCTCTTTGTTAGCCAGCAAGGGATATCCTCATACTGTTTATTTGTTTCCTAAACTTTGTAGGGTCTGAGCTGGGTGAAGCACCTGACCTTACCTGTGACCTAGGCTCTTGCATAATAACAGTGTAATCCACTAAGTTATAATGACAAAGTCATTCATAGCAACTGATATGGCTTATTGCACGTGATATGTTCATAGATGTTTATGAGATCAAGTTACATCCTTTCTCAAGGAGCCCAAAAGAATTTTCCATCCCCAGGTAACTTCTTCCCGTTGATTTCTCCTTGGTATGTCACAGCAAACACATGGTACAATGCTCAGTAGACACTGCTTGCTTTTCTTTGTGCATCAGAGACAGCTAGGATAGGTGAGTTCCCCGGTGTACATCTCTTGGTTCAAAGGAATGCAACATTTAGCTCTCTATCCCTCAACCATACACATCAGCTCTGCAAGCATCTGTTGCCCCTCGTGACATCAACTCCCAGACTGGAGCTCATTTGACTCTAAGGTTAATTTTCTTTAGCCACTGGCAGGGTGATTTAAGTGTCAGCTCATTACGATGGCATTCTAATTAAAGCTCCATGATAGCCTTTGACCCTGCAAAATGACTTGGGAGAGAAGAAGCAAATAGGATGATAAGCTTAGATACTGGCACACATGAGGAAATATATCCTGCCTGATGTTTGTGGGTGTCAACTTCGGGTTTATCAGATTATCCTCTGGGAAGGACTGGTTATTAGTGTTTATTTCCCTAAGACAAATTCAGTGGCATTGATTACTCTGGCTTCGAAGGGATTTGCACCTTCTTCTTGCCAGGAATGGATTTAGTCCTCTGCCTTCATTTTCAAGGTGTATTTTGTGTGGTTTGTCTTTCGAGGAGGTAATCACTTCCCTTACTGTGTGGAAGATCAAGTCTTCACTGGAATGTGGGAATTTTTCCAGGCCCATCTATGCACAAGAAAAGAAGTCTCTGGTAAAATAAGTATATCTATATTACATCTGTCTTTGCATCCACATCCTAGATTGATTTTTTCTTCAGTGTCCCATGTGACACAGCCATTGATAAAAAGTGGGGTAGCTACTCTGGGTCTAGATATGTAAGCCTTCTGCACAGCACTCTCATTATCCAAAGCAGATCCTCTCAGCAAAGCTATTAGGAAGATGCACAAACACAACAAATCCTAGCCAGGAGTTCTGCCTGCCAAGTCACTTTTGCCACTTCTCCTTGTGCACCTTGAATCATGCCATTCCCTTCACACCTTATCATGGGCTCCAAACTCTCTCTCCTCACTACTTTCCCTCTCCTGCCCTTTTATAGCTTTTATTTGCATTTTCCCCATATCTCCCTAGGATGGGAAAGTACTCATCCTGAAGTAATGGTGTAAAGAAATCCCAATATTTTATTATTGACAGTAAAGAACCCTGGAGGACATGATCCCCTTGAACTGAAAGCAGTGGTAATCACATGGTATCCCTTTCCTATACTGACCATACCTGACACATCTGAAGGTGTCCCTGGCTACACTCGCTGTATGGCTGGAGTCCTGGGAGATTGACGTATGAAATCTCACAGTTTTTTTTGTTGTGCAGGGAGGTAAATTTGTCCTCTATGGAAAAGCTGGGGAAACAAAACAGAGAGCAGAGGTTCATGCAAGGCATCATAGCAAGTCAATGGTAGAGTGTACTAGCACTTAACTATATGCAGTCGTGCTTCAGACTTGATCCAAGGTTCACTGAAATCATTTAACCTTTGCTAAGAGTCAGATCTGGTTGATATTTTTGTGTGCAGGCAAAGTTGTTATCTTCAGAAAATACCAGTTAATTGAAACAGAAACCCTGGGTGGAATTGTCCTCGTTTCAACAGGGTTTTGCCAGGGAGAGTTTCGCATTTCCATGTTTAAGTGCCTAGCCAAGCCACAGAGGTCACACAGGAGTAGCCAGCAACCTGGAGCCAAGTTACTCAGCTGGGATTATAGAGGAAGTCATCATTCTGAATCAAATAGAGCAGAGGCTGGAAAATGAAAGGCTAATGCTCCAGAGGAGTGACTCTAATCGAGGGTGATATCTTGCTTTTGCTTTTTGAGAAAAATGGGGAGCAGTGAAGGCCATTATCCCAATGGTCTCGTCTCTGGATGTGGAATGGGAATGATTTCTTAACAATGCATGTCCTACTGAGAACAAGCATTCAGGTTGTCCAGATCTGGTCTGTAAGAAGGCATGTAGGGTAGGACTGAGTTTCAGAGGGAACAGAGGAGAACTTAACTTCTTGTAATAATGAGGTACTTCAGAAGTGTTCCCAACTAGGATGTAATCTTGTAAGTATTGGCTTTTGTGTGTATAGTATCCTGTCTTTCTTCTTCTCCTCTATATGCATGCAGGCATGCACTCATTCCTATCTCCATCATCTTTAACTAAATTAGAGTAAAATACTTCATTACAGAGACTTTCAGCCAGGAGTGTGGGCCCCAGGGATTTTATTTTCATACAAATGTATTATGCACAAGGTTGATCTGATCACAGACAATTTGCACAATCTTTGCACCCCCAGGAAAATTTCTTTCATAAATGTAAATTATATGACACTCAAAAGAACAGAAAACAAAACAGAAAGAGAGAAGAAAAGAAAGAAAGACCCTGTGCGCTGATGGAAAGGAGATTATGGGTAACTGCAGAGATGCTGGGTCTGGAGCGCAGGACATAAGCTGTCAGGGCTCTTTTGGCTGCCCCCTTCCTCCTCTCGCAGTGTAGCCTTCCCATTGAACAGCAAGCTGTTAGAAGGTGCTGGAGGGGGAAGAGTGATGCATTAAGTATGTTTGAGATTATAATAACTGTTTCTATGGCAACAAGAAAATGCCCTCCATGGCTTTGTTTGTGTTTTGAGCAAGGAGGCATGAAGTGAAGGCTTGTGAACAGAAGGCAGCAGAAAGAGATAGAAGCAGGGGGCTTTGTGGCACCCTGACCATGATATTGGCCCACCTAGGGCACATGTGGCTGCTTCTGATGTGTTGGGCTTTCTTCAGCCTTGTTTCAGCAGTCAGTTGCAACTTTGCTTTTGGACTCTTCCTGGGACAGAAGCAAAAACAAGAGAGCAAAAGTGTGTGCTTTTCCAGGTGCTTCATTACTGAGCTGCTCAAAAGTTGACACCAGTAGGACTGGATAATGTGTCCTTTCATGAGGGGGTGAGGGAGTGAGCTCAACATGCTTATCCATGGCTTTCCCCCATCCCACACCACCAGAGAAGCCCAGTCCCAACCCTGCAAGGATTTCCCTGGTAGAAGTAGTAAGTGTGGATGGTGAGTTAATCCCCACTTTCATAGAATATTAATCCTCCACTCACAGAAATTCACTGGGCAGAAAGATGCAATGTAACCGAAACCACTTCGGCTTCCCCTCTCCAGCACTGCACAGAGAGACCCATCTATTATTAAAAACCCTATTAGTCGTGGTAAGATTGTACCACTCCCTCTCGCTGTAGCTGCTGAGCGTTATCTAATTGGTTTTTATTACCACACCATCCCTGGGAGCATGTGGAGCTCAAATGCACATTTACTAAGACATTTGTGTTCCCTTATCCTTGTTGGGGATGCGTTTAGACCAGTTAAGGTTTTTTTCAGGAGGATTTAAAAAAGAGGGTGAGAAAGGAGGAAACTAAGGGAGACAATTCCCAGGATAGAGAGGATGTGGAGGATGGAGACAAGAAACGGGACCAAGTGGGCTCAGTTTGGCTGGTCTTTCCAGGAGTTGTCCTGCTGGACAACTGGCCTCTCTGGTCCCTCCAGCAGACAGCTCCTCCAGTTGTCTAGTTCCCAAAAAGACACACTCACTGGGCTTCATAGCCTCTTGAGATACTCAATAGCTAGTTGAGCTTCATCATACTTGTACAGAGAGCAGAGTCCTCTCACCCAGGATAATAGTGAGAAGTGGAGTTTAATGAGAGCGCAGGACAGGCTGTGTCCATTGGGTACAAGGCATGGCTAGACAAGTGTGCTGACCCACAACCTGTTGACATGTGACTGGTACCTTTCTTGCCCCTTATCCCTCAATTTTACCATATTTTTCCTCTGCAAACCACCTTGATCCCTCCCTTTCTCTTCCTTTAGTCTGTCCCCAGAATATCTCGTTAAGTCCCGTAAAATCCCCCAATGCTCTTTCCCTGCATTCCATAACATGTCCCATAGTCCTTAGGCAGTAACCTAAGGATTAGCAGTCCTGTCCTGTGCCATCCATGTCTCCAGCAGCGGTGGTCTTTCTTGCTGCCCCATTGCCCGTGTTTGTTCATTCATTTCACAGGCATTGCTGCTGCAGACCAAGCAGAGGCCTTTCAGCTGGGGCTTCCAGTTGTTCAAGCAGGGCAGCTTAGTGCTGCATTTTGATTATTTTACAGCATCCGGGAACAGGCACTCACATGCTGGTGAGAGAAAAAGAATGTTTTTCAGGAATTAACACCCAGTGAGGCAACTCTGGGGCTCCCCATGCACTGATTGAAAAGGCTCTGTCCTGGTGGCTTTGTGCAGGCTGGTAGGACATGCTCACACCAGGAACTCTGGCAGGATTCCTCTGTTGACTTTTTGTTTCCTCCCTCCCTCATGCAGTTTCCTACTGAGTGTACTGGGTAAACAGGTTTCTTCCCTCTCCTGACTGGAAGGGACTGTTTCAGCCCGCTCCCCTCTGCCTGTCAGTGTTTCACTTCAGTGAAGAGAGGATGTTATTCTTTCAGTGGTGCCTGTTGTGCTAATGGGATCCGTTTAAAGCAAACTCCACTGTAATTTCATTTTCCTTAGGGAGAGTGGGGGAAAAGTAGTTTCTCCTCAGAGCTGCATCCCTGCTACTCACTTCATGTCTCTCTCTCAGAGTCTGCAACACAGTAATTTCTCTCCCAGATCACTGGAAAATGCCAAAAGCCAATTTGGGGGCACCAGGGGAGCCCTTTGTAGATGCAATGCTGCACAGCACCATCCCACACAGGCAAAGACCCATCTCCTCTCCTTGAGGTGGCATCAGCCAAGGCTCTCCCTGGTGTCTGTTAGTTGGTCTGTGACATCTGGACCATGTAGCCTACAGTGGACTGCACCTTCATTCCACTGGAAACCACCTTCTGGTACAGAGTGTGTGGTCCACTTTAATGAGAGCACATTGCCCAGCATGTCACACCAAAGTGCTGCTGTTTGGCTTGGGTTTTGTAGTTTCTGGCCCCAGTGCTGGTATTTATTGTCCCAAATCACTTGGCAGCCTCCCACACTAGTGAGCAACCCCTTCTGCATGTAACATTGCTTCAGTTTCAGTGGCTGAGATGTAGGGTAGCTCTCAGGGCAGAAAAGAGAGGGAGCTGCTGGCTCCTCTTTTTCCCAAGGGTTCCATGGTCCTGTAATTGAGTTGCCCCTCTCTGAAAGTCCTCCATGTGTCGACCTTCAGGGTATGCAGAGAAACTTGTCTGCTTGCTGGGGGATCCAGGGCTGGCTGAGATGGATGGGTGGCCAGGGGATGGAGTTGTTTTTCTGTATAAACAGTTGATGTTTTTCCGTTGTGTGGGTTGGGATATGTTCCTGGATTTGCTTTTGGTTTGCTGTATTGTTGTTTGTTGAATGGCTTGAGGGTTTGTCTATAATATTGAAATGGTTGAGGCCTGTGAGGGGTGCTTTTTTTCTCGGCATTTAATAAGAAATCAAAATAGATGAGATGTTTTTCTTGTAATTAAAGATCACACCTAAATCAAATGCTTTAGGCCTAAGTCTCCTCCTATTCCCCCACTTCCCACCTCTCTCCACCTCCTACGCACATACAAAGTTCAGCTGTTTGGGAATGCAGCTGAGAATTTCCTACTGTCTAGTAAGCATGAACTAAACCTCTTTTCCTCCCTCTTCTTAAAAAAACCAACCCACAATGTGAAGCATATTCGTGGTTCTTGTGTCTGTGCTGTAGCTGGCACGCCTCTCTAGCTAGAGTGTAGGTTATTTCTGAATTACCCTAAACAGACAGTCCCCCGCTCTGAGGTCAAGGTCGGTGCAATGATCACCAGGTCCCTCGGTTGGCAGTTCCCCGTGGGGAGAGATAGTAGCCTGCATGCCTCTCCCGCGCCTACTCCCTACAGCCTGTTATTAAACAAGGACAAGTGGGTAGCTTGTCTGCGTCTGTGTGTGAGAGCGCGACTCTGTCACCTGATGCATACAGATGGCTTATTAACCAATTAATTCATAGGACTAAATTGGTTAAATCAAACTAAATGACACCCAATTGCTGTACAAGGGTAGAAATGGATTGGAATAAGTGTTTCTTAAATGCCAGCCTCGTTGAGCAAAGGAATGAGTAGTGAGGGAGGAGGGGGGCTCATGGAGGAGTGGGGAAGACAGCAGACACTGGCAGGCAGCAGGAGCAGAGCCATCCAGGGCATCACGTCCTAGGGAAGGAAGTGGCTCATGAGCCCATGGCAGTTTGTGCTGCCGAGAAGTTGGGTCGCTCTTTTTGCAATGATACTTTAGGGCTCTGAATGCCTCTCAAGAGGGAATCCCAGCCACTGCCTCTCTCTGTGTCCTGGGCAAAAGGAGGTGGCTTCTTGACTCCCAGACTTTGGTTGAAGCATGAATTATTATTCAAATTACTATTACTTGTTTGGAGAGGTTTTTCCATGGTGGAGAACTCTCTGTCACATAAAATGGCAGTTCTGACAGTGTTTGTAGCAGAAGAAAGGGTGAACCCTTCGGTGTGGAGCAGGAGTGGATGGTTTGTTTTAGTGGTTACCACTGGGGTACGCTGGAGAAAAGAATGACAGCATGCCTTAGCAAACCCTGCAAAATCCCATGTGCTCACAGCACATACCTACAACACACAGTGAGAAACAAAACCTCCCAGCCCGCAACTCATGCACACATGTGCACACATGTGCATGCCTGTAGAGTGCATGCACACAGAGAGCACATCCAAAGCACATGCACAGGTCTGGCACCTCCGTTTGTACAGCATTAACAAATTAGACATAGGCGTAGCCTGAAACATATGCGTACATGGAGTACAGCCCATTAAAAATGAAACCTGTGCATATGCAAACCTGCCAAAAACACATTCACCAGCACCCTGATTCTAGCTGTGGATAACCACCAAACAAACACATGCCTGACTATTATGTCAGTGTTAAAATTGCTCTTCTTCAGTTGCTGCAGCAAGATAAAGTCTCCAAAGCCCGTCATGCTGCGGCATCTTTTTCAAGGCTGCAGTATACGGACTGTGTATAAAATATTGAGTCATTTAGGGGCTTTTCATCTTTTCTTTTATTATTTTTTAGGAAAGAAAAATAGGATTTACACTTTGTCCAGTAGCAGAGCAAATGTTTTATGTGCTAGAGCCATGACCACTGCTCTAGAGCATTTGATGCATATATTTTGAGGGTTTTTTTTTCCTTTTTTTTTTTTTTGTCTTCTGAAAAGGGTCACATCAACCATTTGTAAGGGTAATTTTTTATTCTTAGAGCAACATGTATTTCAAGAGCTGTAAAATAAACTTTGCCACCCTCTCATTAACATTTTTCCTAGAAAGATCCCTTGTTTTCCCTTGGCTCTCATAGCTCTTGGTGTACTTGTGGAAGCAGGCTGAGGAAGGGAATTCTTTTACTGGTTCCAGAGCTGAGGTGGAAAGCTGTCTCTGGTTCCTGCCCAATGAAAGATGGACTGATACCAAGTGTAGTGATGCACCATAGACAAGCTGGACCTCTGAAGTCTTCTGCGCTGGATTGTGCTTTTCTTCCCTTCAAGCCTCTAACCCATGTACATCTTTCCTGGAGGGTCTAAATGTGTTAACTGGATCAATATATTGTCTTACAGGCTGTGTGTTGTGTAGCTCTGCTTTAGCTGGTAGCAACTTTTCATGGTTTTTTGATGTCCCTTCTAGGGGAGGGGTACGGCCTGTGGCTGAGGGCAGGTTGCTGGCTCAGGCTCTGCTTTGTGCCATGGTCAGGCCATGCATAGATCACATCCCCTTCCTATGCCTCCTTTTCCTTATCCTTTCTGGAGAAATAACAATGCTGATTAATCTCAGAAGGATCTAGAAAAGCTCATCCATTAGTATCAGAAAGTGCTTGAGGTCTCTGGTAGACAGATAAGCCACTATCCTCCAAGATGTGTTCCTCTCTCCACCTGATTAATAATGATCTCGACTGTCCTGAAGTCTGAAGCAGAGGTGGGTTGATCTTGGCTCAGTTTTTGTTTTTCCCTTTTATTAGCATAACTTTAACAGTTTGGAGTCCTTGCACTGCCATGGAGAACATTTTTATTGTTTCTGTTGTCCAGAACAGCACTGCTCTAGGCACAAAGCAGCAGCCCAGGGTAAAAAGAGAAGACAAAAATTTAATTAAGAGGAAAGAGAAGAATTCTCTTGCAAAAATAGAAGGACTGGGGAGCCTGTTGGTGTATGTCAGTGTAGTTAGATGCCTGTTGGTGTATGTCAGTGTAGTTAGATAGGTCTGTTATTGCCAGTCTGAAAGAAACCTCAGAAGATTTTTAAGTTCATATAAACAACTGAAAATTCTTACAATATTGTGAATCATGAGGTAATATTAAGGTCTTTGGTCCATGCTTCTTCTATCACATTAAGAGATGTAGCTTAGACACATGTACAACTACTTTCCCTCACACCATTCTGTATTTGCATCAAAGAGTCTTAAGTTGGCAGTACTCATGTGTGAAGAAATGAGTGTCATGTTTGGAGATGGCTTAGTTGTTAGGATGTGTAGCATAGATCCTCTTAGATCTCTTTGCCTGCAGGTTGAGTGGCACCAGGAGGACTGAAGAGGGCCCAAGCAAGTGAGAGGAGATCTAATATGTGAAATCCTGTGCATGCCTTGATAATCTCCTTTCTTCCCAAAGAGGAAAATCTTTGTAATGATTCAACTCTAGGGGGAAGTACAGTTCCTTCAACTTCCCTACATCTCCCTGGGAAGCTGGGAAGGAGAAGGAAGGAGTTGGAAAACTGGAGGACTGAAACAGAGGAAATCAGGGTCCAGTGGGTCCTGAGACCAGTCACCTCCTGGTCATCTCTTTTGAATGCTCATCACTTCTGCATGTGAGTCAATTAAAGTGAGTCACCTGAGATGACAAGGAGCATTGAAAGTGCCTCAACAAGATCAGATCTCTAGAGGCCAGGAGCATCCTGTAATTCTTGAATGATGTGGTGCAGAAAGAAGAAAAACATCCCTCTTACAGGCTTTTCTGTCCTTGTCTTTGAAAGATTTATCAGAACTCAGGTGTATAATCATGTGCAGACAATGAGAGGTATATTTGGAGCAAATGTATGTCCAAATGTCCTTCCTCTTATCCTGAGTATTTACTTAGTTGTTTTTCTTGTCACTTTTTTATGACCTTTAGCAAACTAGATGTTTTGGCATTAAACACAAAAATTTGAAGTAAGATGGTGGGAGGGTGGAGGGAGACATTTTTTATGCTAACCAACTTATTTTGGTCTGAAAATGCCTTTCAGCAGGATTTCACATCTCTAAGTAGAGCATTTGAAAAAAAAAATATTTAAGTATGTATCAATTTTTGATCAAGTCAAAGATAAAGAGATGTTATCTTTCTGTTTTATTGGGAATTGCTTACTAGTACCAACTTGCTTTGCAATAGCTTTGGAGAACATCTGTTTTGCTCAAAGCACTGGATGACTCTAGGGAGGGATACAAAACTCTAGTTACAAGGAAGAGGAGAGAGGCCACTGTGCATCTGAGGTGCAGGAGGCCTAGATGCTGCTCTCTGCAGTGCCACACATTTCCACTGTGACCTTGGGGAAGGTGCACGGAATTTCTGCCGTTGGAATTTCCCCATTTGTGAGCTGGAGAGGGTACCACTAATGTATTAGTGATGTTGTGAGGATAAACCCAGTCAAATCTGTGAAATCCTACAGTGGAATGGTCCTTGGGGCTGTAGGGAAGGGCTGAGCTGAGGTTTGGAGAAACTGCTGTAACAGATTCATTCTGTCTTCTGGAGGCTCAGTGATCTGTATTTATACCCTCAGTCCTCTATATAGCAAATCAAAGAGCCTCATAGCCTCCCTCTAAGGCTGGGAACACCACCATCCTCATTGCACTCCTGGGAAACTGAGTCAACAGACGGGTTGGACAGGGTGGCAAGGTCTGGGGGGAGACACTGGAATGAGACATGAGAAACAAATGGCTCCCCACTTACTTTCAGATGGCTACAGGATGCTGGTAACAGCCATCCCTGAGCTCATCTCAGCAGCGTACCAGCTTGGAGCATAAAGTACTTCTTCACAGTAGGTGAGGATAACTGCAGTTCTGGGAGAGGACCCTGGTGTGCTGGCCTCTCATGACTCACGGAGCTTCCCAATGTGGATTTTTAACTTGGGCTCACTGGCGGCATCAATTCCACTAGAGAGGTTTTAAACACTGCTTGTCTTGGGCAACACCAGACAGTGTTTAACGAAGAATGAAAGAGGCAGAGTGTTTTGTATTGTGCTTTTGAAGAAAGAAAATGTCCCTATAGGAGGACTGAGTAGCAGCAGAAGCAGAGACAGACACCAAACTAGCAATCCCAGTAAGGTAGCAATCCCAGTGTTAGAGGAGGGTAAGAAACAACATTCCATCCATCACTGCAGTGGAAAGACTGTGTGAGGAAGGCGGGGGGGTCACAGCTCCCCATCGGCTGGCTACGACCAGCTGGAGAGATCTGGTAACCAGCCATGCAATGAATACAGAATCAGAAAGTATGCAGGGACTATTTCAAACACAGTTGAGTTCTTTTGCAGTCTGTACTTCTTCCTAAGGCCACAATGCTGGCCCTTCACAGTCCTTCTTCCAACCTGCCTCTCTCCTGTTTCCCAGCGGAGCAAACACTGGGGCACAGTGAGGCAGCTGGCAGGGGCTCTGCTTTTCTCCCTTCCCTCCTCCTTTGCCTGGCAGTTTTGTCCTTGCTCACTGCTGATGAGTTCTTTGGGGTCTTTCTTTCACTTAGAGCCTGTACCCAGCCCAGCACAGCCCAGCCAGGGCCTGCCCCCTGTAAGGATCCCAATGGATAAAGACAGCTTCTGCCTCCGTCTCTGCCGAGCCTGTGGGCTGCGGTGGCATTTCCTCAGACACATACAGAGGCACCACTGCCTGTAGCTATTGTTGTCACCTGGAGTCCTCATCTGGAGCTGCTGCTGCTGGGTTGATCTGCTGTGGAATTTTTTTGTTTGTTTGTTTGTTTGTGCAGATAATGGAAATGTCTTAGTAGCTGCCAATTATGGAAAAAAAAGAGGCAGCAGTAATCTCCTCTATCTTTCTCTTTTTCTATCTCTCTCCATTTTTTTTTTTTCCTCTCCACTGGGACAGAAGTAAATAAAATGCTTGATAAAATTTGGGCTTTATGTGTGTGAGAGAGATACTTATTGTGGTGAGCTGGGTTGAAGAAATGAGATTTGCATAGATATGGATGGATAAAAAGAAGAGGAGATTGGGAGAAGAATGCTTGAATACTGAATAACTGAAGATATATGGAGCTGGTTGTATGCCTGGGAATATTCTCTGGACTTCCAGTGGAGTTGTATTCACTTGCACCAACTCTGTGCATAGCCCCTTGTTTTCTTTTTAAATCATACAACTTATTTTTCTAACTTCCCAGCTGTCTCATTTAAAGATGTTCTTTCTCATTAGGGTGTGAGAGAATTAGTGTTTGCTGTCCTATAGGTAATTCCCTACTGCAGAGACCCCATGGTGCTTAGCAGGGTGATGGAGGGACAGTACTCTCCTGGAGATATTGGATAAAGAAAACACTCATTACCTGTGACAATTAGAATTTGAGGAAGCCCTGAGAAGCAGCCATGGCATCAGAAATTTCCTGGGCTGCAGACAAATACTAGGAAATCCCTGGGGTCCTTAATATCCCAATCATCCTCCTCTCTGGAGGGACTGAGCCACTGGCCTGGATCAAAGATTCAAACTGGATCATGCAGCTTCCTCTTCACAGTGGTACCTGAGGCTTTTAGTTGTACCTATGACTGTCATGACAGACTTTGTGAGTAGCTGGAAAGATCTTAAGAAGACTTTTTCTTCAGGGCATTCACTTCTTCCATGTTCTGGCTGGTACCACATAGGCTGGGAGATCTGGACATGGAGGTTTTGTTTGGTTCTGACACTCATTTGATTCAGAAGCCCAGTTCTTGTGATGGTTGGTAGCAGATGCAACAGAGAAAAGGAGCAAGGTGGCATGTTTGGGTAATCCGACCGTATGCTAAGTCCCATCCCTGGCCATGAGAGTGAGGAGCTAGTTTACTTTCTGAAGCTTTAATGGGTCTTCAAAAATGCTGCTGTCATTCATTGTCATAATTCTGGATGTTGCGATATGTGTCCATCCTGCCCTTTTTGGAATACCATGAGAGTCTTCCTTTCAATTATTTTCTTTAGCTTCCACTCCCATAGTCTAATAATATGACATGTGGAGGGGGAAAAAAATGCAGAAAAAAAAGTATTCCAGCACCTTTGAATTCAGCTTTTCATTTGACTGAATGCCTTCTTAGTCCTTGTTTTCCAAGCTTGGACAAAAGTCTAAGCTGCTGAAGAAAGGTAGCTAGCTACTTTTCATGTGCACAGGTGCTTTGGACAGCCAGTGGAAAGCGTTACCTGTGATCTCTGCAGGACAACCTGAAACCCAAGAATTGAACACATGGGGGCATTTCTTCCACCTGAGTGTTGGTGCTTTGTGGCCACATCTTTGGTGCCCATACCCAAACAGAAAGCAGGTTTGTTCAGACTTAGCCCATATCTGGGCTGCCCCATTTGAAGTCTTTCCACATGATAAACGGTCTAATTAATTTACAGGACAGGGAGAGAAAAGAAAAAAAAAAAAAAAAGAAAAAAGGGGTCATGAGGGGAAGGAGGGGGACTGGATCAATTGACAAATTGAAATGTCATTTCCCAGCCTGCAGCTGGACTCTGCTGCCTCACCTCTTTCTCCTCCTTCCTCTCTTTCTTCTTAGCCTTTTGTTTTTTTGATTTGGTTATAAAAGCCAGGATGTAATTGAAACTGGCGTCAGAATCAAACAGCATGACCTTGCCAGGTTTCTTCCAGTCCCGCCACACCATCCGTGCAGGCTGAGGGAAATAAAAGAGGACAGAGTGGGGAGGGAGGGAGGGCACCAGCACAGGGAGTCCCCTGACAACTCGGCTGCTTGTGTGCCTGTCTTTGAAGGGCTTGTTTTATTTATTTTTTTTTTCCAAGGCAGACAAAGTGCTTTGGGGACCTGGGAGTGTGACAGCAGAACACACCAGCACCTTTTTTTAGGACTCAGTGTGTAGACCTGCTGTGGGAACTGGGTGATGCAGTCTGCCAGCTTGTGAGAGTGGTGCCAGCTTGAAGGAGCTGGGAAAACAAGGGCTTCAGTTCCTTGATCTCCTTGGCCTGTCTGGAGCTAGAAGGAGCAGTCTTTTATTTCCAGCCTCAAGATGGGTGGTTCTGCCTCTGCTCCCCACATCTGCCCTGTAGCATCACCCCTTCCAGATGACTGCACCAAGAAAACTCATTCCATCTGCCATCCAGCCATTTGGAGGAGCTCAGGTCTCCTCAGAAGGAATTTTGGTGCATTGGTCATCTGGGACTTGTCTGCACAAAAGCAGGTCTTGTACCTATCAGAGCTCATAGCCACAGCATACACCTCCCCGTGTCCTCAATGAGCATTTCGGGAAGGGCCTGTGTGCGTGCCTTTCCCTGATGGCCCTTTTCTTTGACAAGAAGTCTAACAGGCAGGGAGGTGTGGTGCATTTCCAGGGGTGTCCAGATTCTTGAGGGGAAACAGTGCAGGGTTGCCAGGTGCAATGGAAAGCACCCCTGCCCTCCATTGTGGAGATGTTGCTTCCTAGGATGCAGTGCCCACACCCCACAGGTTGGACTAAGCAGAGCCCTGGTGCATGCCGGGTTTGGAAATGTGAGAATCTCACTATGAAAGGCAGTTAAAATCTGAGCTGAAGACACATAAAACAGCAAGGCAAAAATCTCCACTAAATCTGTCTCATCTTTGGTGCCCTCACGTGCAGCCAGGTCTGCGGTGTTAGCTTTTACAGTAGGAGGGGAAGCTGGTGATGCTGGGTGGGAGCACTGGGTAGTGGGCTTTCCACACTGCAAAATTTGTCTGGGAGAGGAGGGCTGTAAATTTTTTACCCCATCACAGATCCCCCAGGCGCTCCACCTCTGCCTCTTCAAGCTGGCTAGAGATGTTGGCTCAATTACCTGGCTCCTCAGTGGCCCACTGGCTGCAGCTCATTTGCTGTGTTTTGCTGCCACAGGACCTTGGGGCAGAAGACAGCAAGCTTATTTACAGGCCATTGAGAAGCTGGATTTGGAGCAAATAGCATTGGAGGGGATCAGTATAGTCTCTATATTAATATCCCCATGTCCCTCATCCATTCTGTTTGTACGCTGCATACTCATTAGATCACTCTAGGTTTACACAGAAACTGATGAGGTAAAAATACATATATATTTTATAAGCCTGTATTTCTTTGTTCCAATATAAATGAAATATAGAAACCATGAGCAAATGGAGCTGCTATAGGAGAATAGGTGGAAAAGCTTGAGTCAGCAGAAGCAGAGCAGAAGGACGGCAGAGGTTTATGCAGGCCTTGATCTGCCTCGTTGGAGACAGTGATTTGTGAGCTTGTGGAGGTGAATAATACATTTTAATTCAGTTGCTTCTTTGCAAACTTAAGACAAATTGCAACATGATTGTTGAAATACTTTTGGTGCCTGATTTGATTCCTTTGGGTAATAGTTCAAACATGATGCTGTGCTCATTTACTGTACTAGCAAAGTTTTCATGAACTTTAGATGGATCAGAATTGGGACCTTTAGTGAACAAAATAATCTTTAAACTGTTATATGCTTTTCTCCTGCTAATTCTGCTTTGTTGTCATTTGACTTTTTTTGTAGTTAGCATAGATTCTTCACTTTGCCTTTTCTTTCTGTTTCTAGACAGCTCACTTTCAGATCCTCAGGTGCTAGTGTCTTGCTGCAGGTTTGGGCTGTGCACCGAGTGCTCTTGTGTATAAACACTTGCAGGATTAAGTTTTATTGCCCTGAAGGAGCTCTCTCTGAAATTAAAGAACACCCTCCTACTATTAATATCAGTGTAATTAATGAGATTTCACCCTCTGCAGAATGTGACCGGCTCTCTCCCTGCATGCAGCATTTGCTAGTAAATAATGCCGTCTCTATTTTTATGAACATTAGCTCAAATTTGTCGGTGATTATGCTTTGCCTGCAATTAATGCCACTTCAACATCCTCTCTCTACACATATTTGACCAATTTAATTTTACGGGTGCAAAAAAAGAAAAAAATTAAGTTCAGCATTGTGGAAATATTCATAGAAAATGGAGTTTAGAAATACCACTGAGAATATTCAACTTAGAAGGATTTGTGCATTCATCCAACCTTAGCAATTGTCAAAGAGAATCAGTCTTGAAGTCTCTTGAGCCCTGATTTGACCTATCAGAATAAGCAGCATCAGATTTTTAGTCGGAAGGTAAGGGAAACGCTGCAGTTGGCAGATAATATCACGTATTTATCAATAATAATGATTAGTTTATTCCCTAAGGCATGAAGTAATATAGTCCATGTCATCAGCACTGGTACTTTATATGTGAATGTTTTGGTTCTCCATGTAGATGTGTAACTCCTTGCTTTGTTTTGCAAAACTCTTGGCTTTAATGTAATTTGGCAGTGAGTTTCCTTGCCTAAGTTCAGTGTTCTGTTAAAAAAAAAAAAATCTATAGTAAATTTGTAATCACCACCTTTCAGCTTCATTAACTGCTCATTTTTTCTTGCATTATAGAAGAAAGAGAAAACAGTAGCTCTTTACCTCCATTCTCTGTATTACTATTTTATAGACTGTTATCACACCTCCTATTTGTCTTCTCTTTGATACAAACTGCCCCCTTCCCCCTTCATTCCTGCTTCATGTATGCATTTTTCCACTCCTGTTATCATTCTTGCCACCTTTCTAAAGAGGAAGCTGAAACAATACATCGTGACTTATCTGGCCACTAGTCAAACCATCTGGAATTTCAGACTTCACCTTGGGGGGGGGAGGAATTTTTGGGGAAAATCCATCAAGTAAATTGGAAAAACAAATACATTTATTGAACTCACCATCTGGTAGTGCACATTCCACCAGCAGAACATCAACAACAACAACAAAAAGCTAAATTCAACAAATCAATTATTCATTGTGAATTATTCACTAGCTTCTATTCCAAACACTGCCAAGATGTGTTTGTTTATTTTTATTTGGAGTTTAAAAAAATCCGTGGCAACATTGCTGTTTGTCTTAGTGTTCAAGCACAAAGTGCAGACCTGTACTTCTATTCTGGATGCCTTTATTTAACCAAAGAAAAGCAACAGAACAAGAAAGAACAAAAGCAAAGTTCTCAGAAGAGAAAATAGCTTCTGTCTGTAAAGTACCATTTCACTGTATCTTATAAAATGGTAGGTGTTCCAGGTGACTAGACAATTGTAGAAATACAAACATCAAAAATGCAGAAAAGGAAACCCTCTCTTATATCTATATTGCCTGATAGCACCTGGCACAGAGAGGTGCACCATAGGTAAAGAAAACACGCACGTTGAACAGTTCTTCTGGGGTACCTGTTTGCCTGCACTTGGCTTCTTGTAGGAACTGAAATGGATTGTTTTTTACTGAAAAGAAGCTGAATAGAAGTGAGATGGCTACAGGTGAGGGTTTAGTTCACTATTAAACTGGGGAGAAGAGGATAGGAGAAGAGAGAGTTTGAGCAGGTGATATGGGAATAGGAGGGTTGGGAGCATCCTTGGCAGAGCGGACAGGAAGCCACTGCCTGTTTGGGCTCAAGCTTCAGCCTGTGTTGGTCTCTCTTTGTGGCTCCACTTATGCCGTAGGACTGCAGCAGGGATCTGAACATGGTCCAAGGCAATGGCAATTTATGATCTGCTCTCTGCTTTGCAAGCTTTTGTAGTCTCCTCTGATATAAGGTTCTAGGTGCCTGGCTTTAGAATGAGAACATTTGAGGCAAACAGAGCATTTTTCCATATATTTACGCAGTGCCATGTACACAGGCTGGCTGCTTTAGCTGCTGCTGCAATGAGAGACCAACAGTAGCACTAAGGTGCACAAACATCCTTTTGCAGGTGCTGATCTTGGCATCCCACCACAGGATTTATGTTGCCTCACATGAAATGTTCTGTTCTGACTTTATGGGGGTGTTGCACCAGAAAGCCCTGATGCCTTCATCCAGGAATAAAATTATTTTATTCACTGATGTTTTTCCAGAAATAGGGTAGTCAGAAGCTCTCATTCGGACATACGATTTACTCTACAAAATTTTGGTTTTATTTCTTCCATGTTTAACAGAAAAAAAAAAAAATGAGCAGAACCCTACTTGCTTTCAGATGCAATTTTTATGCCACTTGATCAATGCCTGGCTGGTCATCAATTTTATGCCTACAATTAAATTGCAGGCACAAAATGTTCAACCACTAAGCTGTGGACAAAAATGCCGCTGTCCCAAATTGCACCTGGAGAATAAGTAAGGACTTTTATTGATAAGGCAATACTCCTGTTTTGAATGGTTACTACCTTTTTAAAACTATGGCCCAGATTTCAGGAACTAAGGTTAGAATATTCAAATCATTTCCCATCTGCAGGTGTCCTCATCTACCAGGTTGCTGCGCTGAACAGTTTACTCTGCTAGAGATCTTTACTGCTTCTTGTGGCACTGATGCAAATATATATTCAAAAAGAGGAGAGAGAAAGGGAGATCGAAATTGAAAACTCACAAGATTAAAAAAAAAAAGAAAACATGCCACAAATGAAAAAGTCCAGCAAAAGAAAGATTAAGGGCATTTTTTTTCCCCTTAGGAAAAAACTTTTCTTCTCTTTTTCTTCTCTTTAATCATCTGGTTTGCCAGGCTTCAGTCCAAACATTGTTCCTCTTTGACTCAGACTGTTCTGGCTTCTTTGTTCCTCATCCCTTCCCCAGTGTGCCTGTCCCCATTGCCCTGCCACAGGTTTGCCTGGGCAAGGCTGTGTAAATGCACTGAGGGTCGGCAGGGCAGTGGGGAGGCCAGAGAGGAGCCCCAGCAAATGGGTGCTTCACTGGCAATGGCTGCATATGTGGGAGGTAGGACTAATGCTCACCTGTCCTTTACAGGGGGTGACACTTCTCCCAGAGAGGGATTTCTTGACTGTAGTCCAGATCAAGGGGCTGTGTGATATTGGGGATGGTAGCAGTAGCTGGATGTGTTGGTGAGCAGAGGTTAAGCAGAAAGTGAGGGAGCAGCTGAGGGAAGAGACCCAGAGAAGATGCTTAGTAGGTGTATCAACAGCAGTCCTGTGTCCTCAAGGACAGAGTGTCTGATAGGCTATCAACAGGATTAGCAGGGAATCATATGGGACTGCTCAGTTTTGTTTTGGGAATGGCTGTGGAAGGGTTAGTACCTAGAAATTATGGGCTTTATGAGTCTACAGGTAATGGGTAGACTCAAAATCCTTCTGCACTTCATAACTGACAAACCAGAATCAGGCTATATAAACTAGGGGACACAGATGATTTTGACACCCAATAGCAGGAAGTTCAGAAGAAGATGCATTTGCATGGGAGGATTCCAGTTTGTGGGTTTTTTTGGGAGGGGGGCTTAAAATTAATGCCAGCAATGCAGAAGACTGACAGTATTTTCCAGCAACATTGTTCTGTGAGATACAGGGGAGTTTTGTGGCCTTTACAAGTGATTTATTCTGACAGTTATTGTATGTTCAACAATAAATTAAGTTAAAATAGGCTAATAACACATATTCACTGATGCTTTAACTGTTCAGTAATGGATAGGAATTTCCTCTCCGACCTCACTCTCCTTCTCAAGTAAACTGAGAGTGGTATGTAAGCCAGGCAAAGGTGGGATCATGAAGCAGAAAGGATAGGTAGCCTGGGAGAAAGAGAGTAGTCTGAAGCAAATGCTTCTTTAATTACTGATGTGTGATGATGGAGGACTGAGGAGATCATTGGAGGCTTCAGTGTTAGTGACAGTACAAAGTTTTCTCCCAGCAAATAATGTGTACAGTGAGAAATTGCACTTTCAGCTCTTTGTATCTTTCTGAAAATCTTCAGGCCATGGTAGGTGATTCTGTTTCACAAAAAGTAGCTGCAGCATCTATCTCACAGGTCTCATGGCTCTCACTGCATGTCAAAGGCACCCCTTCCTCACCAAGCTGCCATGTCTCAGGCAAAGCTGCCCGTGTTACCTAGTACTAGGCTGCATTGAGGCACTGCTACCCCAAGATGTTTGTGCTGCTAGCTCAGCTCAGAACGTGGAAGTGACACCAAGAGATGTTCATCTTTGTGCCCCAAGGCAGAGCCAGCTAAACTGATGCCATTCTAATGCCATCTCCTTCTCTATCCAGATAACCAACCTTACCAGTGGGATACAAACAACAGACATCGTATATGTTCATTTTATTAAGGTTTTTGACACTCTCATGGCATCCCCATAAGCATATTAGAGAAGGTCAGTTGAAATACCAAAGGGTAGTTGCAACATGTTTTGTGCTCAGACAGGAGCTACCAATGGTTCTCTGTTAAAGTGGAAGATGTGTGGAGTGGCAGGGGTCAGCCCTGTGTCAGTTATTGCTCAGTATTTTCTTTCATGAGCTGGATGACAGCATAGCAGAGAAGCTTTTATTTTTAATGTTTGTGGGATTGCAAGCATGCTTGTGAGCAGGGCTAGAACAAAATGCATGAATCGCCTGAAAACGTTATGCTTGAGATTTAGAAAGAACATGTGCGAGGGGCTGCACTTCACCAGGGATAGTGAGGTGTGTGTATATGAGTCAGAGAAGGGCAGATTGGAGACCAATCCTGTAGAAGAACTTGATGGATTTTTTGTGTAATGTGAATTCAAAAGGTGCTAAACTGGAGCAGATATGTAATTATTTAATTATTCTCATCCTTTCCCTTTCCTCTACAGCAGCCAGGACACTGGGTAACCACTCCTGGCCTGCCTCCCTAGCACTCCCTGGGCCTGAGTCTCTGCTATAGCCAGACAATCATGGGCACAGACAGGTGACAGTGAGTTCTAGAAGGTCAGCTGTGATGACTCTGGGGTACATCAGGGACTCCAACTCTTCTTCTTGCTCCCTGCCTAGTTTTATGTCAACTTGGGAGGTCAGGAACCCCGGTGCCACTAGCACACCTGCAGTATCAGGGCAAGATGAAGCTGAACAGGTAAAAGAATCAGGCAGAAGTCAGTAGATTAGACCAACATGCTGTAAAAACACCCTGCTGAAGCACAGTGACACTGCAGGAACTGCTTGTCCATCAGCAGTGGATGAGAACATCCCCAGCACAGCGGCCGCTGTGTTCACCTCTCCAAGTCCTGCTGAGGCAGCAGAGACAAAAGCCTCCTTGCTAACAATGCTCAAGGGGTTGAAAATAATACGGCTGTCACCACCTCTTCTCCCCTCGCCAGCTACCTTCATTACCCCACTTGCCACGTCCTGTTTTCTTGTAAATAAAGTGGCATAAGACATCGGGTTTGTTGTTAGACCTGGAAGGATAATTTGCAATGATTCACTCACGCTCTGTAGTTTTGCATTGTCTATTACAAATGCCTGTGAGCCAAGGGCAGTTGCCTTGACTTTAGTCAAGGAATGACTGTTTACTTACTTGTATAGCTATTTTTGTGTCTATGCTTCCCCCCCTTATTTTTTTTTCTATATTTTTATTTTCTTTTCTCCTTTTGTTTTTTCCTATGTCAGTTGAGCAGTAAGGATCAGAGGTTTGCTTTTGGATCCACTTTAGCTGTGATTGATCACACTCTTTTGCCATGTTTTCCTATTCAGTGAGGCTATCTCCTGTAGCCAGAGGGAGTTTGAAGAAACCAGTGGCCTTCACTCTCCCTGTGGAAGACAAGTCAGTTTATGGAAAGGGAACAGATAAGACCTAGACCACTTGGAACGTGTTTAAAGCTTTTTCCTTGCCTGGGCTTGTCCCAAAGGAACACTCTTAGGAAATGCAGGCAGCTGTATAGCTTTTGGGCCGGGTGGAAAGGTAATGTGTGCGTGCACAATTGCGTACAGTAATTGTGTGCACACAAACATTTTATACAGAAGTGTGTGCAGCTGGATTTTTTGATTGCTTTGGAGCCAGAGTTGCAGTAAGAGATTTGGGGAGCTCCTTGTATTTGCTGTGACAAACAGAGTCTGGTCCATTATAAAGTACGACTTCCGATGCGAATATGTGGATGTGTTTGAGGTTCTTCTTTGTTCTCTGCCATTACCGGTACGTGGGTTGGCATGCTGGAAATGGCTCTCGGCCAGCATTTAATGGGAGCAGCTCCCAATTGCTGAACATGTGTGCAGAAAGCAAATGCAAAAGAGAGGGGGTTTTGATGGTCAGAGCAACCATCTTTTAACTGGGGAAAATTTTCATGTAATACAGATTCTGTAACTTTCCCAACTCTGGTTATGACACATTTTAAAATCCATACTGCTCTGAAGTAGAAATTATAGCCAATTAAACAAGACTACCAAACAGAGTCTGTCCCCAAATTTTCCCTTTTTGTATTTGTTGAACTGCACAATTATTTTAAATTGAGTGTTGCATATTCATAAACTGCATTTCAAACCACCCAGTCTTCTGGTTTATGTATCTAGTTGGAATATTATCATATAGTAGCTCATTTCATTTCATCGATCCCAAATTTCCTTACAGAAGATGCACGTCATATTTGTACCGGTGCTGAAGTGCAGCCTCCTCTGTGTTGGAAAATAGCAGGTGTTTAACAGAGTGAAAGTTTCCTCCCACCACATCAGTTAAACCAACACATGGATGCTGCTGCTTCCAACAGGAATGGCAGGATAGGTTGCTGTACAAATGTACAGCAGCAGGACTATAGCACAGCCATCATGTGAGCAAATTTGTTTGCTTGGATCAGTATTAAACCCCATCTTTGAGAGAGACCTTCAAGCCTAGGGGTTAGTGGGCAGGTTGTTCAGGTGTAATGGGAGATGTGAATCATAGCAGCTGTTGTCGCGGTGATGGATTGGGATTACACACACTGTTGGGAAAACCCCTCAGGAGGAACTCAAGTGAATGAGACCATGCATGACAGAGGATGAGTTATACAGGGTGTTAATGGGTGCAGGCCTATTTGCTCAAAATCATGCCTTATTTATGAGTAGTAAAACTTTCCCATGCAGGCACATCCAAAGACCTACTCAGAGAATTGAAGGTTATCAAGTACTTGTTGCTTTTTAAAACTTAGTATAGGGGTTGGTTGTTCATGGAGGGGACAATTCAAAGCTGCAACCAGCATATCCCTTCTAGGACTCTGCAGCAGCAACAATTGGTCACTAACGCTGTTACTTGTGGTTTCTCCCATCCAAATAGTGACAGTTCGTTTCTCAGTTCTGCTTAGCTTGTCAGAGCTGTTGCAGGGTGGTCTGGCTATTCAGGCCAGTTACTAAAAAAAAAGGAATGATAAACCTCTTTAATTTCTATCATTTTTCATTCTGATGACATTTATCAAATTTCCTCTGACAAGTTCAGCTCAGATGTGCTCTTCTGCCTTCCTACAAGTGTCCCTCTGATGGGCAGGGAGGATGAGCCAATGGGCAGAACCTGCTTAGAGAAAAGAGGGGGTTGGATAAGGGAGGAGGATAAAGGCAAGGGGAAAGATTCACTTAAAATAAAAAAATTAAAATGTCCCAAAACCTACAAAAAGTGGAAAGAGATACAGGGAGGGAAAGAGGCAGAAAAAGAAACTGTTTAAGATTGTATGAAAGACTTTTTAAGCCCCTACACCACAGACTGCAGTCTTTAAAATACCTGAAAAAACAAGTGCCGTCTGCCAATGTCCTTGTCACAGAGCTAATTCTGTGTTATCTGGTGCCTTCTCCTGCATTTCCCTACTGTCTTGGGTCTTTTTTCTTCAATCACTGTCTTTCCTCTGTGCCTTCAGGATTATTTTTCAATCTCTTCCTCCCCCAAATCCTGGGTCTGGAAGGGCTGCAAGAGGTTTCTTCCATTTCTGAGATAGAGGGACAGCCCCAGTAGATCATCCCCACCCACCTTGTAGGTCTTGTAGGATACATCAGAGGATGTCCCAGAAGAAACAAAAATAATGAGGGGTCTGAACTAAGCTTCCAGATCCTTCTGCATCTCTTTTCCTTACAGTTTGGGACCACAGTGCTGGAAGGACCAAAACTATCTCTGCCTCCTGCAGTGCATTAACTGCCTGTCCTAAAGAGGGTCATTCATAAAAGGCCACCCATTAGGGAAGGAGAGGATACATATAGCATGGGCACATCAGTGGCTCCCTGGCTGTTTCAAAACTAATTTTCTAGGTCTGTGACACTTGATGGCTTGGTACATAGCAGACACTGGTAGCATGTGCTGCAGAGCGCTGGCACTACCACTGCAGGGGCTCCATCCAGCAAACATCTCTTTTTTAAAAAACCTCTGCAGCTTAAGCACACTCAGCTCTGCCATTGGCCGTGGGCACACAGGATTTCACCAGCTGGTAGACACAGTGCCTGGTATCTGTCATGTCGCTTCCAAGAGAGGAACAGATCACAGCTGCCCTCATCCTGAGCTCCGATCTCCATGGAGCGTGCAGGCAAAGTTTCATGCTAAGACAAGGCCACATACGTTGAGAAGTTTAAGCTCCGCTGGCCACATAATTGTGTACAAAAGTAGTGACTGAAAAATCTGCTGTAATGAGCACAACCTGACTGAACAGAGCTGCACTTGCTAACGACGTTGATGAGTTTTGCTTGTGGATAGCAATGAGCCACATATTTTAACTCCCAGGAGTACAAATGATACTTCAGCTGCTGTTTGGTTTTCCTTTCTGCTAGGCTGGCTGCTGCACATGTTTTTCCTCTGTCACATATTTAGCTTCTCGGGGTGTCAGGAAGAAAGCTCCAAGGGAATGCTGCATGCTGCATTGGTAGCATCTGCCACCCTCTCCAAAGGATGTGTTAGAGAGTCTTGATGGTTTGCAGACATAGGTTTGGACTTTCTGTGACTAAAAGAACATCATGTTGGTGGTGACAGCTGCCCTGGAAGTTCAGAGGTTGGTTGAAGCACTGCCAAGGATTAGGGATTTTTCAGCATTTATCAAGACATCTCTTGGGTCTGGAAATCAACAGAGAACAGACTTTCCTGTGCGATTTCCAGTAGTTCTTGTATTAGTCAGAAACCCAACTTGTCTACATGTCTTAAAAGTGCAGAGTTGTTTGAGAGTGAGTGGATGGAAAATATGAAAGGCAGATGTAATCAGGTTCATTTTTGGCCTCTGTTTGGATCAAGAAGGTTCACAGGTGGTTGATCTTTTTTCACCTGTATCACTCTGGCAATCAGGAAATGTCTCAGTGGCTACAGATCCATCCTCTTTGGCACTTACTATCTGCCACGGACAGGAAAGGTTGTGGTAACAGGATGGCTGAAACAGAGAGTGAACTGGGTAGTTCGACCCTGGTATCTGTTTCAGGCTAGACACGACATAAATAGAAAAAGCCAAAGATACAGCCACTCATCGATTCCCTGTGTTTACAGATATCTGCTCAAACATGCAACATTTCCTTCTTGATAGTGTTTGTTTTGCATGTTACTGTCCATCTGCAAGGAGATTACATATTTAGCATCTGTCTACCTGTCCATCAGCATTAGGCTTCTTAAGGCACCTGGTAATGTGGGGTTTCAGCATCTGTCTTACTTGCCACCTGCTCTCTGCATTCTGCATCTTTCTCAGCAGAAAATTCCTTCTTTGTTGTGGGCATTTTGTCTTTTGTGCCTCAGTTTGAGAAGCTCTCTTTCATGGAGATTATTTTTGTTCTCACTCTGTAGCTTTTCTTGAATATAAAATAAAAGTCAGGCAGGTTGAGACATTTAGCCTTGCTGCTGGAAGACAGGAGCATGACTTGCAGTGCATCACTGTTTCCTGATGGCATAGGACAGCTCACTTTTGCAAATACTCATGATACTGGCATCATGTCAGAATTCTGACTTCCAGAGCTTCCTGATTTGAACATCTCACTTGTAATTAAGAAACGTGTTGGTGTTTTCATTAGTCAGAGGTATTAAAAGAGCCATCCCAGTATGCGGAAGAGTGGCTGATTTGGACAATGAAGCACATGTACAGGTGAACGTCTTGACCTTTTAACTGCCAAGCTGTTAGCCATGCAGTCAGATGGAGAATTCCATTGCTGAATCTACTAGGACTTGTTACCTACAGAGACTAAATTACTCTATATAGAGCTGGTGTGTCCTGGAAACTCGGGGCAATTAACTGTGGACAATGGGAGTGTATATGTCCTCAAGGCCAGAGTGCTCAGCTGCTTTACTCTTGCAGACCTTGGACACTCTACAGGACCTGACCTTCACTCTTCACTTGAGCTTCACCCCAGCATGTAGATAATCAACAGATTGGACTAACTGGGAGAGAAAATTGTGGTAAACAGTGTACGGGGAGTTTGAAAGCTTTGGTGATGAAGTCTGCAGGTTATGATAACAACATAAGCCAGACAGTTTTGACTCTTTCTTTTCTTCTTGTTGTTCAAAAGAAGGAAAGCAGAATATAGATGCAGTCTGTCCCTTGCCCTTAAATGAATCATAGAATTGTCAGGGTTGGAAGGGACCTTAAAGATCATCTCGTTCCACTCCCCCTGCCAATGGCAGGGACATCCTCAACTAGATCAGGTTGCTCAGAGCCCCATCCAGCCTGGTCTTAAAAACCTCCAAGGGGGGGGCTTCCACCACCTCTCTGGGCAACTTGTTCCAGTGTCTCACCACCCTCAGGGTGAAGAAATTCTTCCTAATGTCTGACCTGAATCGACCTCTCTCTAGTTTTAATCCATTCCCTCCAGTCCTATCAC
>JANHGN010007421.1:0-60245 GCA_024605025.1 Megaceryle maxima | reverse complement strand
GCTCATGTTGAGTTTCTCATCCACCAGTACTCCCAAGTCCTTTTCTTCAGGGCTGCTCTCGAGCCAGTCACTGCCCAACCTATATTGGTGCTTGGGATCGCTCCGACCCTGATGGAGGACCTTGCATTTGGCCTTGTTGAACTTCATGAGGCTGGCGTGGGCCCACCTCTCCAGCCTGTCGAGGTTCCTCTGGATGGAATCCCTGCCCTCCAGTGTGTCAGCCACCCCACACAGCTTGGTGTCGTCGGCAAACTTGCTGAGGGTGCACTCAATGCCAGAGTCTATGTCGCTGATGAAGATGTTAAATGAGACTGGTCCCAGTACTGATCCTTGAGGGACTCCACTTGTCACTGGCCTCCACTTGGATACAGACCCATTGACAACTACTCTTTGGGAGCAGCCATCAAGCCAGTTCTTTTTCCACTGAATTGCCCATCCATCAAACCCATATTTCACCAGCCTGGAGACCAGAATGTCATGCGGGACAGTGTTGAAGGCTTTGCTCAGGTCCAGGTAAATGACGCCAGTTGCTCTTCCCCCATCTATTGATGTTGTGACCTTCTCACAGAATGCCACCAGGTTAGTCAGGCATGATTTGCCCTTGGTGAAGCCATGTTGGTTGTAGCAAATCACTTCATTGTTATTCATCTGCCTCAGTAGTGCCTCCAGGAGGATCTGCTCCATGATCTTACCAGGCACAGAAGTGAGACTGACTTAATTGTGTACCTTGTAATAACACTTAGAAGCCCTCATGTTATTATTAGCAATATACAAAGATATATCAAAGAACTGGTCTCATTCTCAGAAAGCATGTGATCTAAAGTCCAGATCCTTCAAAGCCATAAGAATGTGTTTAGCAGTATGTTGCAATTACTACTGATGATAATTGCCATTATGGAACATACAGTTCCCAAACATCAGTCAGGAACTCGGGCTACTGGGCCCTCTAATTATACCCAGTAAAGACAGTTCCAGAACCAACAATCTTATGGTCTAAATGTTGAGCATTGACCCTCTGTTGGATTTCTTACAGTGCATAGAAATTCAGTGCCTGTGTAAGGCTTTGCAGACGCTATGCATAAAATAGAGGAAAAGATAAGAAATAGATACAACAAAGATATAGGTGGAAGCATAAGGTAACAATGTAATGTAATATTAAGAGTATAAATCTGAGATAGAATTGAGAATATTCCAAGACCTTGGTTTTTTTCTGCACCATTAACTTGATCTCATTGCACAACAGAATATATAGAGATTCTCTGTTCTTATTTTACCTGTGAAATGTACAATTTCATATATAATGTGTGATAAATAGGATGTACAATGGGCTAGAATCAATGGTGCAGGAGAAACTTTAACATATGGAATGGCTTGACTTCTGACTGCTTAACTTCTCACTGAATTTTTTGTAGTGTAGATATATTTGTGTGCACATGCCCTTCTGAAGGACTAGGTGAAACAGAAGACAGACTCAGCCATGTAGTAGTCGTTAGTGGTGTCTTTAATAAGAAAGACCTAATGAACTTGTTGCAAAGTCCATCTGTTTGCCAGGACATTTGTTGAGTGCTATTGTAGCTGGAGTGGGATTCTCTGTGGTAGGCTGGAAGAAAAACATTTTTGCATTAGTTTTGATTACCTTTTTGTTGCCTTTTTGGTTAATAGCTGGACTTCCTTGAGGCTCTTTTCCTATTTCAAAGCTGAGGTAAATTAAGAAAAATGCATATTTTCTTTCCCCATAACCTTGGGGACAAACCGGGCTGACACTGTAGAATGACAGAGATTTTCTCCTGTGGAGTGGGGATTGCTGGGGTTTAGAACATGTTATTTTAGACAGATATCTATTTGGACAGAGTGAAAAACCTGAAGATGATAAATGGGCTGTATTTGCACATTTCCCAACTGAAATGCTAGCATTACTGGAGGCCCATTTCCCAAATCTGATCTGAAAGACATACCTCATACTTATGTCTCTTCCTAGTGCTTTTATACCATCATAAAGACTTTAGTATCCCATCAAGACATATTAACATTTTTCCTTGAGCCAGGATGGTCTAAAAGTGGCTTATTTTCCAAAACTCATCATGCCTTCTCTTGGTAACAAAGAAGCCTCATATATCCTCACTTTCAATGCTCTTAGAATCTCAGGGCTTGAAGGAGGCTTGATGTGACAATCAAATAGGCAAGAACTCAGACGAGGTCTATGAAAATATAACCAAAGACTCTGAGGGAAAAAGAATTTTACTACTAGTGCTGTTTCCCAGTGTGATGACCACAGCTCAGTTTTTGTTGTCTCCTTTCTTAAGGAAGGAAACACAGAGTGACAAGCATATACAAGTGGAAGGTAACAGATGATGCATAGAAGCATTATGTATGAACATAAACATAAATATATGATGGAAAACCTTGCATAGCCCCAGCCAATTTTTCCCCTCCTTCCTTCTTTCCCTTTCAAATCAGATAAATTAATATTTTATTTCTGTGCAGCTATAGGGGAGACATATATTATTGAAGGGATTGTGTTCTCCCAGAGTCCCTACTCATTCCCTGGCTTTCTGTGCCAGAGCAAGGCAAGTTTATAAAGAAAAATTAACAATGACTTTTAAGGTTGGATTCATGGCAGCACCAAAAGTTTCATCCACATAGTCACAGAAGGACCCTCTATGGGGTTACATTTATGTCTCAAGTCCTATTTGTCTTACCAGGATAGTCAATAAGGCCATCAACAAGTCTTGTGAGACAAGTCCACCATGTTTGACTCTTATTAAGTGATAGGGATGCCCAAGGTCTGAGTATGGTCAGAAGGATGGAATCTTGCTCACAGCCCTGCCTCCAATTTTGGATGCTACATCTGTGTATGTCTCAGGTTTGCTGTCAAAAAGCAGTGCTTCCCTGTTTGTGTAGCATGCTGTAAAATGCGTGTGTGAAAAGCTCTAAGGAAAGAAGTGCATTGTAATATTGCAGTCTTGAACACAGCAAGATTTACTGCTTTTTTATTTTATTTTTCTTGAACAGACCTGAGGGTTTCTCATCCAGGGAGTTAGGAAGGTTTCAGATGCACTGAATTCAAATCAATTCAGCAGAGATTTTCCTGGTTTCAGTTTCACAGGGAAGACAGGGCGAGGTTTTTGAATCCACACTTGCGTTCCCTAAACAGAAGACCCTGAACAAAAGCTGGTCAGAATCTCCAAGTACAGGATGCTGATCGATCCTGCTAAAAACCACGGCTCCAAACCACTCCTCAGCTTACCAAAGAATGAAGGTGCTATCTTTAGTCTGTTTTTAATTTCAGGTTCAAAATGGCATCTGAAAACAGATGAGTTTTAATGGAGCAAGTAGGTGCCTCCTCTGGACCAGGTATAGCAGGGTATGAGCAGCCCTGTTTGTCTGTCATCTATTTGTGAATATCTGAGCAAAATACCACACACATTTAATTCTGTGATCTAGAGATAACACATATGTTTAGATCATGTTTGGTTTTGGCATTTCAGATGCCAATGTGGTTTTTTTTCTGGAGTGTCTCCTGGCTACTGCAAATGTCTTTTAGAAAAAAAGCTAGGGAGAATAAACTGATCTTACAGGCTGATCTAAAAGATATTCTTTTATGGCTTTTGCTCTCTGTAGAGGGGATCATATTTGAGAGTGAAGGCATCGGATGCATCATGGCCATCTGCCTGACCCCCCAGGACTTCAGTGAGAAGCTTTATCATCTCCTGGTGAGGTGTGAGGCATTTACTAAGTCCTGTGCAAAATTTTCACTTTCAATGTAGCAAAGGCGTTGGCACCATTTAGAAACATGGAGCATCTCCCTCCAGGAAAATCATGCAAGGAAGGCTGCCTTGCCCTGCCTTGCCTTGCCTTGCCTTAGGCCCAACCTAACCTTCCCCTTCTGCTCCTGGGGCTTCCCCCCTACCCTATGACCCCTCTGCTTGCTTCCTGTCAGAGAAAACTCACACAGCTGTAGAAGAAATATGCATACTCCTCTGTGTCCTCCCCCTTCCCTACAACACACAGAAAGAAAATTCAATTAAGCAAGTGATTTGCTGTTGTGTTTAAGTTACAATAGTAGTAATCACACCAATTATAGAAATCAGGTTGGCAATCATGGACCCTGCCCTCTGGGTTGCTATTAACTTCATTCCAGTGTGTGATTTCCCTCCGCCCCGATGAAATTGGTGAATGTCACCTGTGTATATCCCCGCTTCTCCAGGATGTAATAGCATCTTTGAAACCTAACAACCAATTCCTGCCCTCACATGTGCAGTCAGATTTATCCCCACCTCTCTCTATTACAGTAATGAGTGGGTAGCAGATGTAGTCAAATGTTGTTGCAGTATTCTTCCTCTGCCCTCCCTCTCTTTCCCTAGCAAGCAATAGTTTGAATCTTAAGTAGTGTCTTGGATTACTTAGTGGAAACATTTCCCAGGCCCAGGGGAAAAACAGTTACATAACTGCCAAGGCTCTTTTTTTTTCTCTCCATTTTCCTTTCCCCCCCCACCTTTTCTTAATCCTGTCTTTCTACTTGGGTGAATCTTCTTTAATTATTAAAAATGTACAACTAGAAGCACCATTAAATATGGTGACAGATGTCTCCCTCTGTTCCTATTCCCTCCCCAAGATTATCAATGGAAATCCCTTCACAGCCAGAACATCACTTTGATGTAGGGAAATTTTACCTGCAATTTATTTTTTTTCCCCTTCTGCTGCTCTTGCAAGTGTAGATAGATTTCTTCTGGGGTTCCTCTTGTTAGCTCTTCTTCCATCTCTAAAGGCAAGGGGATGCAAGATCCAAAATACATACAACTAGAAGAACTTTTTGAGAACAAGTTGTTGGTCCAGTTTCTATGTCTTAGGAAGGGAATTAGACATCTTTTTGCCATTAAATGCTGAGACCCTGTATTTCAAATATGGCCTCTGGCTTTGGGATGCAGAAGCTCCTCGGGATATCCAGGTACCTTCCAAAACCAGAAACACTCAAATCACCATCTCCCTTCAATAAAATTGGTCGTTGCTTAGTTGTACATATGTATGAATTCAGAGTGAAATTGGGTTGTGACATGTGGAGGGAATGAGATGAGGTGATGAATGAGATTAATCTCATACTATTTTAAAAAGGTTTCAAGATCTTTGAATAGAAGTGCCAGTGAAAGAGGAAACAGAATTATGATTGCTCTTATTGATACTGTTCTCCTTGCTGCTTTGCTCGCTCCCAGGGCTGTGAGATCTACTCAGCTCTCAGGGCCAAACAAAACTCTGGCATAAGTTGTTTAGAGAGCTCCACAGAATCACAGAATGGTTTGGGTCAGATAGGACCTTCAAATATGATCTTGTTCCAACCCTTCTTCCATGGAGAGAGATATCTTCCACTAGATCAGGTTGCTGGCTTCCAACACTTCCAGCAAGGGAGCATCCACAACTTCTCTGAGCAACCTGTCTCACCACCTTCAAAGTAAAGAATTTCATTCTTATATCCCATCTAAATCTACCCTCATATAGTTTCAAACTGTTGCCCCTTGTCCTGTCACTCCAGGGCCTGATAGAAAGTCCCTCTTCACCTTTCCTATAAAGCCCCCTTTATATACTGAAAGGCCACAGTAAGATCTTTCTGGAGCCTTGACTTCTTCAGGCTGAACAACCCAAACTCTCTCAGCCTTTTTTCATAGGAGAGATATTCCATCTCTCTGATCATCTTGTTGAGAGTACAGCCAGGCATCTAGCTCTGGCCCTTTCCTGTGCTGAGGACCCCAGAGTTGGATACAGTACTCCAGGTGGGGTCTCACCACGGCAGAGCAGAAGTCGAGGATCACCTCCCTTGACATGCTCATCATGCTTCTTTTGATGCAGCCCAGGATACAATTGGATTTATGGTCTGCAAGCACACATTGTTGGCTTATATCTAATTTTTCATCCTCCGGTATCCCCAAATGCTTCTCCACAGTGCTGCTCTCCATCCATTCACTACTCAGTCTGTATTCATAGTAGGCATTGCCCCAACCCAGGTGCAGGACCTTGCCCTTGGCCTTGTTGAACTTCATACAGTTTACATGGGCCCACTCCTCAAGCCTCTCAAAGTCCTTTTGGGTGGCATCCCTCAGTTTGCTGTCATGTGCAAACTTGATGAGGGTGGACTTGATCCCACTATGTCATCAATAAAGATATTGAACAGTACTAGTCCTCATATGGACCCCTGAGGGACACCACTTGTTACTCATCTCCATTTGGACATTGAGCCACTGATGAGTCAACTCTTTGGATGCAGCCATCTAGCCAATTCCTTATCCATCTACTACTCCAAAGATCAAACACATATTATTCATATTATATAGAGCAGCAGGCTCTGGGTAAACTTTATAGCAGCCTTTCAATACCTGAAGGGGACCTACAAGAAAGCTGTTCACAGGAACTGTTTATAAGGGCATGTAGTGATAAGACGAGAGGCAATGGTTATAAACTATAGAAGGGTAGATTTAGATTGGATATTAGGAAGAAGTTCTTTTCTGTGAGGGTGATGGAACACTGGAACAAGTTGCCAAGAGAGGTGGTAGAGGCCCCATCCCTCTAGACAAGGTGGGGCTTGATGAGGCTCTCAGCAACCTGCTCTAGTTGAGGATGTTCCTGGTCACTGCAGGGGGGTTGGACTAGATGACCTTTAAAGCTCCCCTCCAAACCAAGGCATTCTATGATTCTGTGATTCTGTATCACTCCAATTCAACAACAAGGATATTGGGCTGGACCATGTTAAAGGCATTACAGCAGTCAATCTTGGTATATGGCATCAGCCATGTCCATCGAAGTATTAACCTCTGTGCAGTACTATGTGCCCACTTCACCTGCCTTTTCTAATGTACATCTGCTCCTCACACCTCCTCCTGTCATACTCCTTTCCTTAGTCACTGTGTCTGGGCTGGGTTCAATTGTTCATGGCATTTACTGCAGCCCAGAAAAGAGGCTGTTAGGAGGATGTTAATTTAGATGCTTGTTCAAAAAATCAAATTAGCCTCTCACATCTCTGCCTTTGTGGGATCACTGTTTTTCCTGTGGTTGGTCTGCTGTATTATTTACACTTTTCACAAGAGAGGAGGCGAGCCATCTGGATTTGATATGCAGCCAAAGCTGGTTGGATTGCCCACAGAATTAAGACAGAGCTGCCATGTATTGGGAATATCAAGCCCTTTAACAGGTATGAGAGCAGCTCTGGAGTGGCATTTTCCCGAACATACCGTGCCTGGTAAATTGGGCAGCGCTGAAGCATTTAAGGGATTCTCTTTGTTATGTCTATCCTCTGCTGCCTGTCTCATGCTACAGCTCTCTAAACAAGCTCATTACAAATTTGTGATCTGCTTGGCTCAACGTGTCAGCACAGCAAAGTCAGGACACGGCCGGTCACTAGAGTAACTTTGGGCTTTGATGTGGTGCTGAGTGGGTACATCCATGTCATGTCATGTCATAGCCAGGCCGCACTGAATCGCTGCCATGGAAAGGCCTTACCTCTTACCTAGCACAGCTCAGGCTGGTTCCTGAACAAGTTGTCAGAGAAGCATGATCTCATTTCTCTTCTTGTCAAGTAGGGGAGGATCTTGTTTAACTGAGAGTGTATCTTGTGAGGGAACCAGTGAAGAAATAGTAAAGCAGGGCCTAGAAGTTCAAGCAAATGACCGTGCTCACATTCTCCTCTGCCTCAGTAAAGTGCAATTCTCCATCAGTTTATTGCCATTAGCCCATCCTGAGCCCCAGGGTGTGCTGGCATCAGCAGAAGAGAGCAGCCCCCAGGGCACAGGTCCCTCCTGGGCTGGCACTACTCCACTGCAGCTGGTGGTGAGGTGGCTGCTTTCCATGGGTGCCCTGGCTTGATGTTCTGTGCTGGGACATGGACTGCAGTGTTGCCTCCTACAGTGGGATGAGTGCCTGCATGGCTGGGGCTACAGCTGGAGCAGGATGGGGTTTGACACCAGGGCCATATGCCTGGCTGCACTCTCGACCATCCCCGGGGCAGGTGCAGGTCATATGATTGTACAGACAGGAGTGGTTTAATACTTGAGAAGGGAGCAGATGGGGAAGGGAAATGGCAGTGTTTCAGGATGTGCAGGTGTTACCTGCCACGGTGCCGCTTTCGGTTGGCTGCCTGGCCAGGTTTTGCTGGTCTTCCTGCCACCTTGGCTGGCCTGTGGGCTGAGGGACCTTCCAGCTCCACAGCAGGTAGGGGAGAGAGGGGCCGTTGTGTCTCAGCCAGACCCTTGGAGCTTTCATTCCTCTGCGCTTTACCATCCTGACTCCCAGCCACATGTAAATCTCCCCCTGCTCTTCACCTGCCAGAGCCCAGGGCGATGAAGGATCAGGTGGCAGGTAAAGTAATCAATCTGGAGGGCTTTTAGCAGCACGTCCTGCCACTGTTTGACAGCGCATCTCTGTCAAGGAGACTGTGTCTTTCCTTGATCAATAAATCAATCTGTCCTTTTTTACCTTTGTGCGCCAGCATGTCAGTCATTTCATGCCATGGACAATATAGACCTGGCATTCTGGTGGCATGGTAAATATTGCCTTCCACTGAGACTCCTCAGGGGTGGATCAAAGTCCAGGGCCTCTGCAGGATCTCTGCTCATGTGCAGGTGGCTGGGGATGGTGCCGATCCACATCTCGTTACCTGCCTGGATCACAGGGTGATATCTGCTGTTCAGGGCAGGTCCTCTATGTAGGTATCTCTATGATGTGCCTGCTTGTTTCCCTAAGAAGCCTTGGGCTCATGTCCATGTAAGCCACAGGACTTCATTTTCCTCTGGTGTCACTGACTCAGACATCTCTCCTAACCCTGTCTGCAACAGGGCTCTGCCAGCATCTCCCCTTGCATCCCTCACTTTCACATACTACAGAAGTGTTGGCACTGTGTTTTAGAGAGAAAAATGAATGATCTCCCCTGGCTAGTTACTGGTGGAGGCACAAAGGACTTTGCTAGGCCAGTGCCAAGTGTGGACTGAGATGGGCTGCTGAGGTTTGCTGAATGAGGCTTGCTGAATGAGGTTGGTCCTGGTCTGGCACTGCACCCCAGTGAATACTGTGTGCAGGGTGGGCTGAGCTGTTTGCACCTGCCTGATAAGTTTTCTAGCGACACAGCCTGTGTCAGCCTCAAGCTCCCATTTATCTTCTCCTGTCCCCACTGTCACAACTCTTTCCACAAATGCAGAGTGAAGAGGGCAGAGACATGGGGCAGAGAGGGACTGACAAACAGCTGTGGCCTCAGAGCTGTGTTTTGAATGATGCCTGCATGCTGTGATGTTTGCTTGTTTTACTGAGGACCAGACTGAGGGTCACCAGAGTCAGCTTGCTTAGGAATATCAGTCTGTAATACCAAAGTGAAGGGCTTTGTCTCTTTTAGCATCTCTTTCACAAAACTGAGATGTGATTACATGAGACTAGAAAAGGACTGCTTTGGACATTTCATACTAATTTAGGACATCTCCCTCAGTTGCTTTTTAGCACCTGGCTTTTTCTGGCAAAGAGCTTTGCTTTTCCTTAGCAGCTTTTGCCCTAAGATCTCCAATTGTAAGTCCAAGGTGTACTAAAGGAGATCCCGGTGGTTGGATGCCATAAAATGCCTTAGCTTGGTCTTGGGAATTCCTGAGGCTAGTTTAGAAATATTTGGAAATGTTGAAACAGAAGTGTCAAGAGACTGGAAGTTTTCCTACAGGAGTCACAAGGAGTCACTGCAACACATCAGAGTCATCCAGGAGCCAGCACCACATTGCAACCCATATTATCCTCTCCCCTACCTTTATGCTTTAACAACAAGATCAGCCTTCCTCTCTAGACACATCTAATTGTATCCTTAGGCTATCATGACTATAACTACACTGCTACTCTAATTAGGCTTATGGTTCAACATCCTTCTTAATTTTTCCTTTCTTTAATGTCTTTGAAATATTTTAGACAGCCAACCTAACTTAACCAGTCTTTCATCACCTAACATCCTTCATCTCTCCCTTCCTCTCCTCTGGATGTGACTGTGGCACACCATGCCTCTGTCACAGCTTCTCTACAGCCGATGGCTGGTGAAGCATCTCCTTCCATTCAGCAAGTGATCTGCAAACAGGGCAACAAGTGTCCTATCCTCACCCCTGCTGTGAGGTTCATGGAGGCCTTGGTCTGCTGCACAGCAACAGCTGCAAAATTCCTGGATGACCCTGGATTTTTTTTCCCCTCTTACTGCTTTTTGGAGGTCAGGTCTTGCCATCCATTGCCAGCTCCTCAGAGAACTTAGAGAGAAATGGGGACTAACAGCTTAAAATGTGTTTCTTGCCTCAAAAAACCAGTGACTCGATAAAAATAGCCTCTTCCTTCTCTGTTGCTCTAATTCCTGTGTGATTCCAGGTCAGTTTTGTTCGCTCACAGATGGAAAAAATAATTTTTTTGCCATCTCTATTTCCTGTTTGCCACAGAGCTCCAGAACAGAGACTTGCAGTTTCTCAGCAGGATAGCTAACTAAGGTGTAAATGAAAAATTGGGGTTGTTCTTGGGAAGGGGGGGAAGCCCAAAGCGTCAGTTTAATCCATAGATTTTTTTCTTACATCCGCATAGTTAAGAATAAGACTAAAGAGTGGTCAGCAACTTAAGTAGGGCACAACAGGAATCACAGGTTTGTGATAAACACAATTGTATGTTTCCATTTACAAGGAACTTTTTCAGAAAATTAACCTTAAACATTTTGGCAAGCAAGATGCTTGCAAAGTCTTTACGATGTAAACATGCTTGCCTCGGACATACAGTGGTGCTGTGTCACCTGCCCCTATAATGTGAACATGTAGAGTAGTCTGTGGGGCAAAGAAAATACCACCAGGTTTTCAATCTTCTGCTTGCCACAGCCCAGCACGTTTTCTTTCCCTCTTTAGTTTTGCTCAGGGGAGAATACAAATCTTCCCCTGTACGATTTTTCAGTTTAAAGGTATAAAATGCTTCTCCTTCTCTGGCTGCTGTAATTGCTGTGAACGGATGTTTTACACAGAGGCTGCTGTCTGCTCAAGGAACATTTTTAAAGAGAGGAAAAAATCAGATCATCAGAGATGGGCTGCAGACTACATTAACAAAGTGTGCAAAATATCTCCCTGCTCCAGCCCATCCCACTTGCAAGAACAAAAAAGCCCTCAGGCCAGCTCGCTGTTAAGCTTGAACACACACATCTCTTCTTATGCACACATCTGCATACAGGGTGTGTGTCAGGGTGTGTATGTGTGTGTGCCCTTAGGATCTGGGCAAGAAAGTCCTTCATTCCAAGCAAAAGAGATGGCTCTTGCTCTGTGCCTCCCTCTAGCTCTTCTGTATGGGCTTGTTAAGGTACCTTAATGCAAGAATGCCCAGCCACAGCCCAGCCTCATGAGTAGAATTCTTCATGGCTGGGGGACATCTAGGGCCTTCCCAGCTTGCTGTGTTGGTACTTTCATCTAGCAGCATCTCTGCTAACATCTCTCCTGAGACCAGCCTGAGAACTTCAAGAGGGGCTTGTCTCAAGGGACAGGCAGAAATGTGCCCTCTGTTGCCCTGATCAGAGCCTCAGAGCTGCTTGAGAGAGAAGGAGAGATTACAGACAGGTTTCCCCATCTGCTGGTGTCTGGATGGCCCCTGGAGGCTGATGTCAGGTGAGTGCTGCAGGGTGGTAATCTTGAAACTGAGACCTTGCCCACCAGTGGACACTTGAGACGCCACAGCAGGTGTACTAAGCTAGATGTGATGACCCTGGTGTAAGGTGGGTTATCAGTTCATCCTGCTTACATTTCCCATCCCTGTTACATACTGAGCAGTTCCTCACCTTCTCTCCTTGGTGGTGGTGTGGCTGCTGCACTCCTGCTGCCAGCGCTCCCCTGAGGTGGCTGCACCTTGCTAGCAGGTGAAGAAAGTGAACCCACTGCCGGCATGGGTAGCAGCCTCAGAACATCCTGCATCGCACAGGGACCATGCAACTCAGAAGCTGGAGATGAGGGTAATGATTTCTCTCATTCCCTGACATACCACCAGGTGTAAAAGAAATAGTGAAGCCAGGCTGGGGCTTGGGGAAGTTCCCATTTTCCATTCCTTCCTCTCCCTGCCCTCCGCAAATGCAAAGTCTAGAAATCAGGGAGGAAGGAAGCCAAAGCTCTTTCCCCCTGAACACTGTGAGTCTGCTAGCTGAGGGCCTTTAAGGGCAGCTGCCAGCTATAGTAAGACTTGTAGGAAATTCACAGGAGTTGGCTGTAGGCACGTCAGATGATGTAAGAAGGGACTCACTGATACATACAGAAATAGAAGTCACCAAGCCAGCTGAGGAGAGGAGAGAGAAAATGTTGCTTACAGGAAAAAAACCCAAAACCAAAACCAAAAAACCCAACCCCCCCCCAAAAAAAAAATCCCCAAAAGACTGAAAATGGGGGATGTGTGTGGTGTGCATAATACTTTGAGAGGAATTGCCTGCTTTCCTATTCCCTTCCTGTTCCCTTTTGCCAGGCTTTCTTAATAGACAGAAGTCACCCCCCAAGCACCTCTAGATCACAACTTGTCATTTGGAAACTTACTGTGCTCCTTGTGTCCCAAGCCAATTCTGCTGTTTCCTGCCCCAGATCTTGAGATGGGTGAGCCCTACGAGCCCACTGTCAGGCACCAGGTGCAGCAGGACCCTGCCATCCTGCCTCTGCCACGTTTGCACCCATCCTCCCTTGAACCACAGAAGGTGCAAGGTGAAGGAGAATCTGACCTCAAGTGTGCACTGAATGGAAGGAAGCTTGTCACCCCATTTTGCTCACCCATTCCTGGGGACCTTCCTTGAACCTCCATCATCTTTTCTGCTGCTCTTTGCACCAACAGCCATTTCAGCAGTAAGTACACGGTGACTTAGTATTCACGCTCAGGCTGGTATTGCCCATAGCACCCTCCTGCTAACTCTCATCCGTGTGCCCGTTGGCCAGTGGCCCTCTTGTCCTAGGGCCAGTCCCATGGAGGCAAGTGAGACAGCGAGATGGTGCGAGCTGGTTCCTGCCCCGGGCCGCGAGGCTGTCGTGTCCCGGGGTGCAAACCACGGGAGCACCCCAGGCCAGGCTGCAGGCTGTCCTGGCAGCCACCCCTTTGAGAAGCATGAAAGTTCCCCCTCCGACAGCCCCTCCGCAGGGACAGCCAGCATGGCCGGAGTCTATCAAAGGGGTCAGGGCTGAAGGGATGCGAGGAGGAGAGAGAGCAAGCGAAGCAAAAGCAGGGAACAAACTCTGACTGCAGATGGATTTTGCCCCCTTCTGTCAGCATCCTGCAACAGACCCGAGCTGCTGCCTCTGGCTGGCTCTGCGCTGCCGAGCCTGGTGCGTTTGGCTGTACAGATGCTGTTGCAGCCACTGGCAGCAGATCCCCAGCTTCTTGGTGGTTACAGGCAGGGAGGCCAGAAATTATGACTGAAGCCTCCAGGGAACTCAGCTATAAAACCAGAAGATTGTGCTATAAACAAGGGTACTTTGCTTTCAGGTCAGAAGATAGCAGACTGAGGCAGGGAAGCTGATGGGGGTGTGGAAGGGAGCAAATGCAGGAGCAAAGGAGTTACATGGGTGAGGGGTAACTGTCAGTGGCTGAACAGGTCTCAGAAGATAGCAACATATTTTTTCCCACAGATTCACTTGTGAAACTGTGCTGCTCTCCTAAATGCCGTCCATACCTGAGTATTGGCCTCACAGGAACATGGAAGCAGGATGCTGCCACAGTGCCAGTCTCCTGGTGGATAGCAGGAAGTGTAGAGCCTCTAAAGTAACTTCTGTCATTTCACTGACCTCCTACCCTACCCCATATCCTTGCGTCTCACAGGCAAAACAAAATTTGCAGTTGCTGCCACATGATGGCTATGTGAAATTAGAAGCCTCATCCTGCCATGTTTGCTGAAGTGTTAGGTGGGGAGGATCTCAGGAGAGCAGGAAGGGGTAAAGATGTGCCTTAGGGATGCTCACATACGTCCTGTGCAGCAGAGGATGGGGAGCTGTGCAGGCAATCTGGCAATCTTCTTTTTTTTTTTTTTTGGTGAGAGCTACTGGTGCCACATATCCTTAATGAGGTGAGCTTGTGCAAAAGGACTGGGAATTTCATACTGCCTGCTCTGGAACTGATCTGCCCTCCTAACAGATTTCTCAGGCCATGGAGGCAGGCTCATCACAGCTGCATGTTGTCTTCCAGATCACGTGGGTGCTGTGTGCCAAAACCAGCCCAGGAGCAAAATCTCTGAATAGGCCTGTACAGGCCTCTGAAATGTGTTTAAGGATGCAAGGTAAAGCATGTTGCACTCCTGGCTTCTGCACAGATTTATCTGGAGCAGGATCGATACGGATGCTGTGTCTGGGCAAATTGCTTGGGATACTTGGTGGAAGTGGTCTCTGGAGCACTGGATTGTAGCTGAAGAAGAGCACTGGGACAAGAAGGAGCCTGGGATGGCTTTCAGTGTGAAGCAGTTTTGCAGGGGTGTGGCATCTCCCCACCAACTTGCCTGTATGGTTCTTGCTTTGGGAATCTCATTCCTCAGGTCTTGGTTCCAGAGGAATGTGACAGCTTTTTCTTCTATCATTTTGCTGTTCAGCATTAGTTCTGGGCTTTGGTAGAAAGGTTTTAGTCGCCTTATAAATAATCCCTTTCTCTCCAGTGTGACCTCTGTGCTGGCTTGATGCATGCTGCTTAAGCAGCTACATGAGAGGTGGTTGCTTTTCCACAGCAACTCTGATGAACGCAGGCTCAGTGGCGTTTTGGAGCCTCGTCACGGATGCACACTCCACAAACATAACATATGAAGGCCCAGAGAGATGCCTGAGGTACAATATTCCAACTTTTTTTTTTTCTCGGTGATTGCCCAGTTGTTATTTTAATGTTAGTGTGACCAAAATGAAATTTTGAATCCAAGACAGACTGAGGAGGATGTGTGCTTCAAAGCCATGTTGAGTCCTTTGCTTCCATCCCAGCTGAAAATCAGGTCTGCTGGGAAAACCTGCTTCTTTTCAGCTGCTGTCAGGAATGTTTTGTCTCTGGAGTAGTCCTGAGCTCGCTCCAGGGCCAAGCTGGCATTAGCTGAAGTGAGGTAAAAATCTCATACGCACCTTTACAGCCTTCCTCCCCAGGGCAATGTTGAATACCACCTGATCCCCACTTCAGAAAGCACAGTGTCATTCTTTGAAAATGGGTGGTGTGTGGGCTGACCCTGTGTGATGGGGGAGGATTTAGGTAGCTCCAGGAAAAAGATAAGGAAGCACACCACAGCCTTCCTGGCAGTTTGGTAGCAGACTTGTATCCAAGTGTCACAGAGAGCATCTTCCAGCCCATCACTCTTTTCCTCCTGTTAGTCTGTATTTATCTATGGCCTTTGTATCTCTTGGCTGCAGCTCAGGCCAGACATGGGCAGCTCACCAAGACACCTGCTCTTGCATCATTCCCAGTCTCCCTGGGTTATTTGTTTACTTTCCACCTCTTCCCGCTCTATAAACACAAGACATACAGGTCACTGGGAAAAGCACCTCGCCTTCTGTATACAGATTGTATCTGCACCAAGCCCAGCAAATCCCAGTCAACTCCCAGTTATGAACATCTCTCCATCTTTGCCAGGCTGGAAGAAAACAGTCATATGTAGCACATTGGCTCTGCTTTTCTCTGGAAAGTAAGAATTGCATCCAGCACAGGCTCTGGTGTACTAGAGCATGTTGCTGTAAGACCTAGGAGAGGAGGTGGCACCTGCAGCCCTCCTGCTAGATGGCCTCATGTTTTATCTGCTGCCTGGATCTGGGGGAGCCCAGAGCCCAGGGACTGTAATCTCCCTGCCTGCCAGGGCTGTGAGCTGGTACCTCCTGACGGCCTTGCTGAGAGAGCCTGTTGTGCCTGCCATATTTTTTTCCCCAAGCAGCTGAGGGTGGCACCTGTGACTCTGGGAGGGAAAGCTGGACAGGTTTTTGAAGTGCTAATGATTAGTTTGTCTAAGCCAGCACAAACTATCAATGGGTTTGAAATGTTAATCAGGAGAACGGCCTAGTGCTGAAGAGCTGCAGAATGAGAAATGAATGGGGAAGTGCAGAGAGGGAGAACAAGGGCTGGGAGGGGAAGAGATGCTTAAGTGGGGATTTGACACAAGTATTTTCAGCTGCTCAGCTCTTTGCTCTCTGAGTGGGACAGATGCTGCCTTCTTCTGCCTGCCTGAAATACCTCCGTTTGCTCACAGAAACACTGCTATTGCAATCCAGATCGCCCTGCCTTCATAGGAAAATGAGCAGTCCTTGAGGACTGCTCCCCAGACCCACTGCTGCTCCACCTGGGGAGTGACCCTAGACCCCACCCCTGTTTCCCCATGAAAAGCCCTTTTACCCTTATGCTGCTCTCTGCTGCTTGCATATTTGGTATGTTGGTGTGTGTATACCTTAGCAGAGTCCTAGAAGATACTCATACACACCTGATTTCAGACAAACCACTGCCTCGCAGGCTGCTCTTTCCTGTAGAGTGCATGGATGGATGGATTCTGATAAACACTATAAATACGTGCGCTGTAAAAAATGTTTGCGGACATACTCCTCTCTCTCCCCTCTTCTCTTTCTAGATACCTGTGCACTTCCATATTTTTATCTCAGGTTTGCACTTGCTATGCATGCCTGTTCTATCTTACACTCACACTGACATACAGGAATATCATCCTCAGAGTACCTTGCTATGCTGTGCTGCCACTTTCAGCTGCTGGATTTACTTAGAACAGGATTGCTGCTCACACACCTCTTGCTGGTAATCAGTGAGTGGGAGTAAATGTGTGTAATAATGATGTCCCCTCATCACACTCCATCCTAGTCATGTGGGACTCTATTTCTGTGATTCCATTTCTTCTCAGACTTTGCCAGGAGCTCCCACTCCATTCTTTGGGACAGTATGTGTGCTCCTTGGAACAGGAAAGGCAATGGGAGAAAAAAAAAAAGATAAGAAAAAGAAACACATCATTTCATAGCTCTCTAAGCACAGACATGCCTAACTTCCTGCTTAAGGATCTGAGCCATACAGCTCACCCAATTAGTCAGTAACATAAGAACTGCCATACCAGGCACAACCAAGGATCTGTCTAGCTGCCTTTCCCCCATATGTCTCCAGCAGTGACCTATAGCAGATGCCAAGAGAAAAATGTAAGAGTAGTGTAAGTATATAATGATACTGCTCTGCTACATTCTCTGAGCCTCCAGTGATTTGCAGCACAGTCCTCCTGAGCCAGTAGTGAGTGTTTTGCTTTGTGCTTGGTAGTTCCTTGTGAATTTGTCTCGTGGCTCTTTGAGGTCCTGCAGTGTCCTGTAGCAGTGAGTTCCACAGCTGAACTCGGCTCCACCTACTCTATTTTGTATTTGCTCATCACCTGTCTGCTTCACTGAGTTTCCATTGCTTCTACTGGAAGAGACAGTGTAAGATCTTTCTTGCTTGATACATGATGCTCATGATTTTGTATTTCTGTATCACATTTCTTCTCCATCATCTGTGCTCTAGCCTGAAAAAACATAATCTTTTCACTGTGTGAAGAAACCCCCAAACAACAATAAGCATGAGGAGGCACTCCAAACATCCTTAGCTCTTGGCATGCTGCACAGCTAGTAAAGTTTCCTTTGCACTGGTACTAGAAATCAACTTCAGAATGATTCCTCAAAGCTCCGTATTTATGTTCAAGCCAGCACTCTTCTGTAGTCTGTCTGACTTTCATGTCAGTAATACCAGAGATACTACTCTCCTGTATCTAACTTTTCACTAAAAGGAGCTTTGGAAGTACATGTGCTGATCATATCTCGTGCATTTTCCTGACTCAGACCCCTGGTCTGTCCTCTTTGTACCAACCAGCAGCTCCCCTAATGCACCGCGCTTCTCAGAGGAGGCTGACACCTCTCTCAAACCTGGCAAAATTAATGCAAACTGGGAGACTGTGGCCTTGCCTCAAAGTCAGTCCTGTGACATGCAACAGTCTTAGTCTTTCCTCAGTGTGCGCATTCCTGAGTATGTGCTTCTGCAGAAGAGATAAACAGGAGCTGTTATCAAAGCATCTGGCAAGGTTCATGGCCTCAGTACAGTTAGGTAATTAGTTGGATCCTTTGCATCCTGGGATTGCCACCTTCTGCATCTGTCCTTTTGCAAAGGAGAAGTTTTGCAGTCAGCTGCACAGCGTAATCACATCAGTGGCCACTGGAATGAGCTCTCATCTTCACAAGGCAAAACCCACTTGCAGTAAGCAGCTCAGAGAAGATGGAGAGAGCAACCGAGCTCCCTTCTTGGGAACTGATGTAGAGATAAGGAATTCCACTAAAGGGTGACACAGAAGTGAGAGCAATAATACTAATTAATCTTCTTAATCGGGTAATCTTTTCACAGCGATCAGAGCTTTTAGTGAATTTAGCCTCATGTCTTACTCTGTAACGCCCTAAACATTTTAGTCAATGGAAAGACACCTTTTCCTTTGCTTCAGTAGGAAACTCTTGTGAGTGAGCTGGGTACCACTGAATGACTGGCAGGAATGTGCTTCTGTGAGAGCTGCCCATCAGTAGATTGCTATGATTTTGTGTTCAGGTACTGTGTACTCATCTTGCACGACCAGCTCTCAGACTTACACAGCTCTGCTTTTTCTCTATGGTGAGGTGGCTGTCAAGTTTTCCAGAAATCCATGCAAAATCTTCCTGTGCAGATAGTTTTGCTGATACGTAGTCAGCACAACGGTGCTCCTGACTTTGTCTCTCTCCCCAGGGACAGTCTTGCAAACCAAAGCCATTTGTGTTAATGTTCGCAGAAAGCGAATAAAATGGGCCACGAACACCATCAAAACAAATCTGGTGTTTATATTTGAATGACTGTTTGGTCATGCTCTAATAGCAATAATCATCAGCAGTAGCAGCGGGGAGCCAACATGCACGTTAGCTGCATTACATTTTCATTTGACATGAGTAATTGTAACATTCGGTGCAGTTGTTCTAATAGTTACGATACACTTGTTGGTCCATGAGGTGGGAAGTGGTGGAAGGCCAAATTAAGGTAGTTTGCCCGACCCTCACTAACAAATTGCCTCACTCTCAACCTGTAATGCAGTAGAAGTATTTTGATTGTTGCTGATTAATTTTAAACTATATGTAAGGCAGATCAGCAATTTCCTCTTCTGCATGAGTACCTATAATGATTGGAGATGTGCCCAGCCAGGAGTCTGGTGTTTGAGTGCTGGATGCAACATCTGGATCTGGTTTACAGCTCTTCATCTCTATTCTCAAACTAAATGAACCACCCCCTGTATCAAGCCACTCCCATGTTTTGCAGAGGAAAGGCCAGAATCAATTATATTAAACAAAGAAAATTCTCAGCTAATAAACGGATCGACCCAGGCTCCAATCTAGTAATGCTATATCAGGTCTCCTTAAGTCTTGCCCTGAAGTAGAAGTTGAGACTGGGGCTATTGATTATACATCACCGGGTGTTCAGACAGGGGTCCAAGGTTCACTAGGTTTGGGGTGACAGTGTCCAGCCACTAAAAACAGAGAGGCTCAGTATGAAGGCTGAGCTGTGAGGCTCAGCTTTTCAAACCCATCTCTCTACTCAGCACTGAAATGTTTTCTTTCTTATCCTCTAAATAAAAACAAAAGTTGAAAGCTGGGCAGCTCACAACAGGGGGCTTTGCATACCTACATGAGATGCATGCAGGCCACGCCAGTCTCTGTCTCGATGCCCTCCCTCCAGCTTCCCACTGCTTCTGGCCAGCATGCCACTCGCCATCGCCCCGGGGTGACCTCCCTCCTCAGCACCCTGCGGTTTTTGCTCACGTTCACAGCAGGGTCTAAACGAAGTAGAATGAGGCTCCGATTACAGTTTTAACGAGGATGAAAATCCCGATTCCCATCTCGTGCTGAGTTCCCAGCTGTAGGAATTTATCAGATTGTTACAGCTGGGCGAACGCCTGATCCTGGCTCTGCCGTGGCCTCTGCTGGGCAGTGCCTCCTGGCTGTGCTGCAGATAACCGAGTGCTCTTTGCTCAGCCAGGCCAGGATGCTTTCACACAAAGCAGCGAGCAGTCATTTTGTTCACTCACCTGCTCACATTAGTGTGGTATAATGATTTCCTAATTGCTTCTATTAAGCACATCCCCAAACAACTACCTGCCCACCTGCTAAACTGCACCAAGAATCTTGTGGAACCAGGAACAGAGCTCTAGGAAACCCCTCACACAGTGTTTCCAAGGGTCAAGCTTTTGTTTCTGGTAAAGGGTGAAAGGAAACACTTCATGCAGGTCTTTGCCTAAATCTTAGCTAGCTTCTGTATAGCAGCAAGACGTGGACTTGCCCCAGCTGGCATGTCTTCCCTCCAGCTCTGCTCTGTGGTAGTCCAGACCCACTGAAAGCATCCTTGTGCTCAGTGGGACTCAGACGCATCCTGCACCTAGGTAGTCTCCACCTGCCATCAGACCAGCTTGGCCTGACCAGCTCCTGTGTGCTCCCTCTGCCTTCTTGGGCCGAGCTTGCACGCTTTCAGTTCTTGTTGGTCCTCCCTGCTCCCCTCCATCTTCCATGCCCTTTTGTCTCATTCACGTGTCTTTCGCATGGTTCACAAGGTACACTGAGTCTGTCTCGCATACGCCCAGCACAAAGCAGCCTCACATCAGCCCAAGCCTGCTGAACTCTGGTGCGGAGGGCAAAGGAGGAGGAAATTAAAAAAAAAGATAAGTGAAAGGAAGAAGAATGCTGTTAGCAGTTGGCACAGGTGCTTTCCATGTAGGGCCAGGCAGCATTTTCAGACAGCAGCAGCACGTGGCAAACATCACTTTGCATATGAAAATCTAGTTAAGCTAACGAGGTCCTTAATTAGGGCTTTTATTATCTTTTAATTCTTTGCTTAAAGGAAAGTGATTACAAAGCTCATCTTTATGATACAGCAAACTAATCTTTCATTTCTGAAGTATTTCCTTTCCTTTCTTTCCCTTGCCACAATAACGAGGAAAGGGAGAGAGAGGGTAAGGGGGGGGGTAGGGAGTGTAGAAAGGGAAACAAAGCCATGAGAAGGAGGCCACGTAGCAGAGTATTTGAACCTGCATGCTCTTGCAATAGCATTTCCATGCAGATCAGAAAAAGCCTCAGGATCCCATGACTCAGTAGCTAGGAATGAGTGGGCGAGAGAAACAAAATATTAAAAACTCAGTGGCACAGGAGGAAGCGGGAGGCTACAGGGTCTTGCCGCAGGATCTGCACACCTCTGTCCCTAGCACTGGGCTTGCTGCTCATCGGTGCCACTGGCAGCAAATCACCGCTGTGATCGATCGGCTGCACCAAGCAGCTCAGCGTGCTTCCTGCATTACAGCCCGATAGGATGACTTGTGGAGGGAACTTCCATAACGACTCCATAGATATCAAAGCAGAGTAATTGGGGCTGTAGGGCTTATGTCTGCTCTTCTCCTGGATGATGCAAAATTGTGCAGCATATAAAAGTGAAGGATGGATAGAGCTGATAAGAAACAATGACACGCTGAAAAGCTCTGTCAGGGACCGCCCTGCCCTGCATCCTTCACCCCCAGCTTTCCCAGCTCAGGGCTCTCCACACCAGCTCTCCCAGTATATTTCAGTCCTAATGGTTTGTACCTTTTATGTCCTTAAGGTTTCCTACAGGTCTGATAGTTTTATCCAGTCCTGTTATAATCCACTGACATACCAGTGCTGGGCTTCACAGAGAGGGTAGTTAATCCACTCAATCTTGATTTATTGTATGTCTTGTTATCACAGTTCTGGGAGTCTGACAAACAGATACCACATTTTCTGTCTCCTGTGTTACGGGCATTTGTTGAAAGCTGCTAAATTCATGTTTCTTGTAAATGCTGCCAGCTTTAAATCTTGGTTGCTTTTTCTCTTCATCTGCCTCTAGATGCATTATGGCCCGAAGCCATATCACCTCATATTGGGATGGTGATAGATCTCTCCAACCCAATGAGTATAGGGTGAGTTCACATACCTGAAAATGAGAAGCTCAAGAACCTCCTGATGGGAACTCCATGGAGGCAAGTTCTGTGAGGCAGGACTGATCAGGGGCTGTGCTGAAACATGTGTCTTCTTATGCTGATGGAGGACTAATGCTTCGGATGGTATATCAAAATAAGGTGTGGATCATTTGTTGCCATTAGAGATCATGCATTATTACCCATAAAAACAGGGATGTTAACATTGATGTCCTTGACAAATTCCAGTACAAATGATGACATGTTACTTTCTGAATTCTTTGCAATTAAAATTTCTTCCTCCTTCTCTTTTATTTTTATTTTTTTAACTTCTTCAGCACTGCAAAACAGTTGCTGCATCCCATACCACAGAGAACCTCATTTCAGTTTTTGCTGATATGATCTTTACTGTATGTGTTTTGAATATATTAGAAAACACAGTTTGGTGTATAAATGCTATCCACTTTTCATTGCTGTGATAGCAGTGTATGGCACGCATCTTTTAATCCAATTAGAATCCAAAGGAAAATAAGGGAAATTTTTAAACTTTCAACTTTCAGCTAGGAATATAGCTGTGCATTAGACATTGGGCATCAAACTGCAATTTGTGCCTTTGAAATCTTCTTCCCTGGTAAAAGAACATCAGCTTTATCTATGAAGTTGTAGATGATGCTAAAGACAAATGGACTGATTTTGCAAGGTGCTTACTGTCTGCATTTCCAACTCAAGCTAATGCTTAGTATCTGTGAAAATTAGGCAAAAGATTTTTTACAACCACTTCGAAGTGCTTTGTAGTCTCTTTTTGCGGTATCTTTCATATTTATCTAGATTGAAGGAAGTTTAGAGGAGCAAATAAAATTACTAGCACTTCTTTGTCACCCTGGCAATAGTTTCTGTCCGTTCCGCTTAGAAATCTCAGTCTAAACAAGTAAGGTATGCACATATTACAGCTTTTCAGGAAATGTCAATGTGATATTCTTAAGCTCATGGATTAGCATCACCGTTTTTAACTGTTTATTTCCTTGTTCATATTAATCTCCCCCGTGCCAGGTGGCTTACTTCTCCAGTACTTCTTTAAGGACTTACTGACCCTAGTTTGAATTAGAATGAATAATGGATTACAGTTTATCATCTTCATAAATTTCTGTAGATCTAATTTACATTGTAAGGTGTGCACCCTGCTGTTGCATGTATTTTATCTGGAAGCCCAGTTAAGCCATTTTTGCCCAAGCTCTGGCCACAGTGTTGTGTTTTAGACCACAGGTATTTTATGTACTGGATTGGCATCTCTTTTTGGCTTCCTGCAATACTTGCCAAAGTCTTTCTTTGTGTTAACTTCCATGCACACAAATTAAAACATCATCCATTAAAAGTCTGACATCTCGTAATCCCTCAAAGATCTATGCAATTACTCTTCGTAATACCTCGGGAGCAGAACTTGTACCAAATGGCCTTTGCTTAAATTCACTGTATAATAACCAAATGGTGTATTAAAAATCACTAGCTTAGAGTCTGAGCTAATGTTTCTTTCCTTCTTCCAAAAATGCCTTTGCTATATCTAACATTTAGAATATATTTGTTTTCAGCTAAGATTTTAGCTGTCCGTTCTTTAGTGATTTTGATCAGATGCTATACAGACTTTATGGCTTCATTTTGGTTATGTGAATCAATACACATCCATAGCATATTTGACTTCTCAGTTACAACCACATAATTCTTTCAAACTATAAATTGCTCTTCTGTACCAATAAGTGCTTGCTTTTTTCCTATGATCAGATTCAGTTTTCTTACTCATTAGGGTGAACTGTCCCTTTTTCTGGGTGGGCATCACATGGGAATGACTGATTTATTAACGTGGTATTTGGAGATGCAAGGATTTGTGTAGTCTGTTTAGGATTCTGTAGTGCTTACAACACACATTGCTTTTTACTAACTTAAGCTATGTCATTTTCAAGTACCAGTATTTTCCTTGGAACACATTGCAGTTACACCATTTAAAAGGATACAGCCATGCCATTAATGTTTAGCTGTGTTTGCCTGGCTGAGCCATTTATTTTGCACTCTCTGTGCCTGAAAAAATATATATGGTGCTGCCTTTCTGTTCTCTAAATATGCAGACTCTTGGTTTTAATATATGTGCTACAGTGTGAAAAGGATTTTTTTTTTTTTTTTTTTTTTTCATTTACAGGGCATTTGACCAAACCCTGGGAGCTGTCTTAGCTTCTGTACCCAAACCCGTTGTTTGGCTAGGGGGTTTTTGACTATTAGAGGAACTTTTATTTCTCTTCTGCATTCTTTTTCAGATTCCCTTCATCTCCAGCTTACTCTTTTTGAAATGATGCAACATGGGCACTCATTCATCACTGAGTCACACAGAGCCCAACTGTGCCTTTCACTGCCTTTTAAAATGTCTCTGTTCTGCGTTAAGATTATATAGCCTCTTCTTCAGAGGTTTGCATCCATCTGGGGTCTGATCCAACGCCCCCAAAGCCTGTGGAATCATTCTAGTTGCCTTCAATGGGTTTTAGATAAGGCTTCAGTCATTTTGTCCCAAGGCTATGAATTTCTCTTTCATTTAAGGGTTGTGGAGCTCTTCAAATTCATGTGACTGAGCTTAAATTTCTATCCAGTCCCCAGTGCATCAGCTAGATCGCATTACCCATGGTTGCAATGTTTTTAAATGATCACATTTTGTATAGTAGCAGCTTCTCCCTCTGATTTTCAGAGCTTGAGCCAAATCGTCCCCAGTTGCTTCTCCTCCCATGCAAAAGCAGCACACGCCAACAAAACACCACCGAGTCCTCTGTGTGGATGGTACTGCAGCTTTTTAAGTGCCTCCTCTGCAGCTTATTGGGACTGGGCAACTGTTCAAACTCGCCTTGGTGCTTTCTTTTCTATTCAGATTTCTTGACAATTCAAAGAATTTGGGGGAAATAAACACTCCTCGTCCAGCTGTAATTTGTGTCAGGGTTTAGTGGGTGCGAAGGAAGAGGGGCATGGTGCTGTTAGGAAAAGGAAGATTGCTCTTACGCATACAATTATATTCTGGATTCTAGAAACACCTGAGTGATTCTGGGCAGTCTTGGAGTTTTAATACACATACTGTCTGCTCTGTCCCATTTTAATATAATACCCTCTCAGCTCCAAAAGCTGTGTCTGAAACTAAACACCTCCAGGGTTAGATGAAGCATCAAGCCTGGGATTGGCCCAAGCATGGCTACGGGCCATAAAGATACAAATCTTTGAATGAGAAATGGGGCAAAAACCTCACAGTTGCGATCCAGCCTTCCTGGCTGCCATGAAAGAGAGAAGATGAAACACAGGAAAAAAAGAATTAACTATGAGGCATCCATCAAAGTCCTTCTCGAGGTGAATAATTACACTCTCTGTTAATTACACGTAGTACCATAGCTTGACTTTCATGATATATGTCAGGTTTTATTGCTCTTGTTGTCAGTTTCTGGATGTCATAACTCTGCTCCCCAGCAGCCTGTCATCAAAAAGAGCTATGGTAAATGAATTCCGTAAAAAAGCATTTGCTAATGTTTGTTTCCCTAGGAACAGCAGTGCAATAGAGTAACTGCAGCATCTGCACCAAACTCTCCCAGCAGGATGATGCTCAGAGCTGGTTTAGTTCAAGACCTTCTATAGGAGCCTTGAGATGAAACTCATCGCCTGAGTAATTCTTGCTGCAGCACCTCATGCAGCTGTGTCTACCTTCAGATGTACTAGAAGGACTTTAGTGGTCTTCTTGCTCTGGTGTAGGATCTTAGGAACTTCCCTCTCCCAGCATGTTGTCAAGGCTTATTTTCAATTCTCTGCTTACTTTTCCTTCATAAACATTTTTTGGGTGAATTTTTTTTTATGTTCATGGAATCACAGAAATAAGCAATGAAAAAATGTATGTGCTTATAAAAGTCCTGTCAGCTTGAACTCATCCAATCAGGAGGAATTACCAATATTATTTGACTTTGCTTTGTCATAACAAGTGATTTGCTGGCCATCTTTTGAAGAGCATATGAATTCCTGAAAGAGTTATGGTTGGACATTGTGGTTTAACTTATTCAGATAGAAATGTGTGAGGATGCTGTCATTTTGTCCCTTTCTTTGCCAAAAAGAAATACATTTTACATCACATTTGAAATTTTTAATTTACTCTAGTCATGGGGAAAAGTTTTATGTTTAGTCCACAGGCTGAAATATGTTCTCATCAATTTTGTTTTGAATATGTTTGCATAAGGAACAAATTAATCAAAAATGTCTATGTGCCAAAATTTCATGAAGAAACATTGCCAAATTTTTGGTGCAAATAATTCATCCAGCTCTGGTGCTCAGGATGAGTAAGAAAGAGTAAAAGTTCTCACAGTAGGTTTCTGTCTCTGGTTCTTCTGTGTTCTTGATCATGGTTAGTATCTGCAGGCCTGAAAATATTTACTGTATTGATGTGTGTAATACCACTGTGAAATAACAGACTTATCTTCTCCTTTTTTTGTGGGAGGCTTAGGAACTTAGAGCCTAAAAACAGGGGTCAAACTGCCCAAATTAAATACCTGGTTTAGGATGCAGTGCTGTCTGGACCTGTGATCTTTCTCTGTAGGCTATAATGAGAGCTCATGATAGAAGTCCATCTCATAGGTAAGATGTTAGGCTAGATGAATCCTGCTCTGTGTCGTGGGTCTCCATGGGAAGTGGCCATGGCCATGCAGGAACTCTCTCACAAAGCAAGGAAATGAAGCTGCTTCAAGGATCCCACAAAAATCACAGGACCTACTTTCTTCTGTGTCTTTTCAGCCATCTTTCCCTCTCACAGATTCCAAAATACCTATGTGCTGATGCAAGGCAGCTAGCAGCTCTGGCTCTCATATCGCAAGCAAGCAGAAAAATAAGTACTCTGAGCACAGCAGAGATGTACTGATACAGAGGATTAAAGCCAAGAGGCACTGTGTCTTTCTGAGGGAAGACTGGGACAATACTGGTCTAACTGGCCACTTGAGCAGAGGGTTGAACGAGAGACTTCGGGACATCCCTTTCCACCTGCACAATTCTGTAAGCCTCTGATCCCTACTTTGTCCTCTGGTCTGATTTCCAGCTTCTGAAGCTTAGCTGTTGCACAGACCAGGTGCTGTAGATCTTTCCCACCAACCACATGTTTTAGGTACTGAAGATCACTATGGCCTATTCCTGGTGGCTGTGAAACCCTGAAGCCAGCTGTGTCCATCCCAGTCAAATGCCCCTAACATGCTGGCATGTAGACATACTGGAAACATACCGGAGCACCAAAGAGAAATGGTGAGGAATAGTTCCCCTTTGGGTATGCAGGGAATATTGCAAGTAGTGCGAGCATCCCTGAGAGATGCTCTTCTTGGGCATACCATCTCAGGTGCTCCTCTTTCAACAAGGAGATGTCAGGAAATGCAAGAGGATTGCATGAGGCAGGTCAGGGCTTTGGTCCCTACAGGCTTTAAATGCCTCCCATTGAATCACCACCTCATCTGCCAGCCTAACCACAACCCAGCAATCTCAGCCCTGGCCCTCCTAGCTCACTGTGCAGGGGGTGTGGGGAAGGCATGGGGCTGCCCCTTCCCTCCTGCCTTGCCTTCAGGGTGGGCTGAGAAAAGGAATAGGAAACAGCCTCCCATCTGGGATGGAACTCACTCATGGCTTTTCTGATGTTTTCAGACCACTTGGCAGTGGTTTGGTTTCCTCTGGAAACCAGAAACTCTTCGAATTTGGCAGTAATAATTGCCTAGAACTACTTTTAACCAAGCTAAAACTACACACAGTTCCCTGTGCACTGAATGTGATGCCCTCTCATTTGTTCTGTGCTTGTATTCCCTGGAGTCCTATATGGCTAGGACAGTTGTAATGATATCAACCCTTGAGGCTTCTCTGATGTCTAATAAGTCACAGTCTCCTTCTGGGGGGGGGGGGGGGGGTATACCAGGTTTCGTTTGCTTTTTTTCACGAAGTTTTTGAAGTTTCGTGGTTTGTATGGGTGGGAATGGTGGTTTTTTTTTGTCTGTCGTGGGATTTTTTTCGACTTTAAGAGACTAGCATGTGCGCGGTGTGGGGTGGGGGGGGGGCGTGCATAACAGGATCTCTGTACTTCTTTTCACTACATTTCTGAAGTTTGCAGGTATGTAGTAGCTGAGAGAGGAGTTTCTGTGTCAGAACTCATTGAAATTACCTCCTATGTGGTGTCTCATGTGACAGTGGATCCAGCTATGCTCTGACTTCTCATGCTTGTAATAAAGTCATACGGAGCCAGATCCATAAAGGCAGGTACACCCTGAAGAGCCCATGAACACTTTGGGAACCTGGACCTTTGTCACTGTTTCAGTTCCTCACCACTAAAAAAGGAGTCCTACAAGTCAGGGCAGTTCTCCTCCTAGCGTCCAGGATGAATTTTGGGGACAATGCCTGCTACCACAGAAGTAGTTTTTCCACCAGTATGTAATACTGTAAGGCATATTTACTATTCAGCCTCCCAAGTAAAGCACTCTAGCAGAATTTGCCATCCTGGTTGTCAGGAAGTTGGAAAAGTTTGCTATAGAACATCAGCGGCATTTGGAGGTGGATGAAAAAAAACCCTTAACTCCAAATGTAAGTGATCTTCATGAAGCCCTTACATAGATACTTGTGTATTTATTGTTAGCTCTCCCTGCGAAAACTTGGTGTGTGGAGGAGTGATTTAATTCAATTACTTCAAGACTCTGCTTAAAAGTATTCCCTTAAGAACTCAGCATGTCTCTTAACCCACGAACATACTCAAAGACAGTCTGCACAATGTAAATCTGAGATCTCACATTCAAGTTAAATCCCACACAGTCTCCCTTGTTTTACCTAAATCACCTTATGCCTTCTTTCTACAAACATGTTGCCCAGATGCTTGGGGCTTTATAAGAGCAAGTGTTAACAGGCTTAAGTCACAATAGAAGTTTTCATTTTCTCAGGTAAATAATATCTTTTAATTGATGCCAGTGTAACCCTTGCTATGACACAATGTCCTGGTTTGGGTGAGAACAGAGCTGGTTCTATTCAGTGATTTTGGTTTTCGTCTCAGTTCTTCTAACTGCACTTTGTGAAGTTAGCAACTGTCTGATGCTGGCAGTGATAACACCCCATGGTTGGAGTTACTACCAAGGATTGGTGTGCAGACCAAGGCCACTGCTGGATCTTGTGCACCACACTGGGGGTGCAAGAAAGTGAAAGGCCGCACCTGCAGGGAGGAGCGGACAAGGCAAGTGACCCCTGGTCAAACTGACCAACGAGGTATTCCAACCCATATATGTGATATTTGGTATAAAGCTGAGGGAATCTGGAAGGTCTCTCTCTCACTCTCTCTCTTGCTCACTCTCTGGGGGCTGCCAGGCTCTTCTCCCCCTCTTGGAGCAAAGCCAGCTTTGCTCGACTTGACTCAGGTCCTCTTTTGGTTCCATCCTTGGAGCATCCATTCTGCCTTCGATCCCAATTGGTGTGTTCCTGAATCCAGTACCAAAATCCAGCTCCTGAACACAGCTCCCGTCAGCTGTGGGGCCCAGTCTGGGACTCCCTCAGTGCCTATAACATCAATGGTGATGGTGATGTAATTACTATTAACAGAGTAATTAACAGAGAGTGTCTGTTACAGGTCTAAGGGTCACCCTGACCCTAAACCGTGGCACACAGTCTTACTGAATCTCAGAAGGCAAAGTTCTAGTGATTTCATCCTGCAGAGCAGTGGCAGCAAACACACATTTCAGGACATACACCTAAACCTCTTCTTCCTTTTTTTGATCGCATCTCTCACACACCATTTTTGGTGGGAAGCAAGGTTGATGCGAGCATTCAAAGTGCTTTTACCTGAACATTTTCAGATAGTTGTAAAAATAGAACTGAAAGGGTCCTAAAAACATCACAAGCCCATCTCTCTACCTTGAAGCAGTCACCTGTACATCTGTCATTCCTGACACACAATTTGTTTTGAAAGCTGTCCACTAATGGAAACTCCACACTCTCCCCAAGCAGACTTTCTAGTACTTTACCATGCTTACACCTTTCATTCTGTTTGCAAGCTCTCATGTATCTTTCTTTATGAATTTTAAGGTATTCCTTGCTCTGTCTGCAGTAGACATGAACAACAAATAATTCCTTTCCCTTTTGTAAACAATTTTTTATATACATGAAGATTCTTATCATGCCTTACCCAATCTTCCCTTCTGCTGACTGGTTAGTCCAACTTCTTTCAATTTACCCCTGAAAGAGGTGTTTTCTAACAGGTGTTTTCTAGAGTTGTACTGTTCTTGTTTGCTCTCATCTAGGATTTATCTTTGTATTTCTTAAAGTGTCATGCCCGAAACAGGACACAGGATTCCAGCTGAAGCCACTCAATGCTTGTTAAGGGTAGAGAGATTGTATCATGTGCCAGATTCCTATGTCTACATCATGTTTGCCTTTTTCACAATGTTGTTAATGCTGCTGATATAGGTCCAGCTGGCAAATCACTGCATTTTGCCCACCTCAGATTATTTTCTTTCTGAAAAACTTCTGACTAATTAGTTGTTCCTTTAACTTGTGTCCATGCAGTTATTTATTCTTGTTAAAGGCTTTAATTGATCTTTGGGGAATTCAGTTTTTAAGAGTGCTTCTCTGCATTGTAAAAACTCTTGTGAATTTTAATGTTATCTTTCAGCATTCTTGCATTCTTTCTAGCAAGATATCATCTACATGATTTATAAGCCAGATATCTACTCCACACCATTGTTCAGGGTGAGCACAATGTTCAGCATATTTGTCCTGGGAGAAACCCCTGGGGAATCTCACTCAGTGCATGTTCCCTTTTTGACAGAAATCACTGAGAGCTGCTGTCTGAGTAAGGCTGTGCTGCTGATTTTACACCTACCCTCGAGTAGTTACTAGTCCATGTTTTCTGAGATTGCCGAAGAGAATATCACAGGCACCAGTATCACAAATCCTACTAAGAGTCAAGATATATGGCATCTATTGCTTGTCACCTTTGCCCAAGGCCCATTACCTGTCACACAAAAAAATTAAATTGGCTTGACACAATTTCTTTCTGACAATTCAACAGGGTCTGTTACTCATCTCTTCATACTTATCCTTTTAGCTTCTTACATATAGTTCGATTATTTGTTTCAATATTTTTTTTCTTGGGATGGAAGTAAACTGAGTGGTCTGTAATTCCCCAGCATAATTTTTTAAAGCTAGACACCATGTTTCCCCTTTCTAGACTTCTAAAATCTTTTCTGTTTTCTGTGATTCATGTTCTCCATAAACTGCAATTGCTTCAGCTGTTTCTCTAAGTATTCAAAGGAAGGAGTTCATCAAGACCAGCCAGCTTGGAAGTGTATTCCTCTGGGCCTTTCCTAGGTTTTCATAGCCTGAGTTTTCATGCTGTTGACATTAATAGCATAGTGTTAGATGCTTGTACTTGACCTCCTTAATGAACTGGCCTCCAAAAATTATTCAGCCTTTCCATTAACCCTTTTCTTTCTGTTCTCACTGCTAGTGAATGAAGGGGATGTTTTCTTGTAACTATTTGGCTGCATTCCTGCATCCTTTTACCACCCACCACAGTATATATCCCACCCTATGGTCTGTGCTCCCTTTTGCACAAGCTCAAGAAATTATTCATGATTTAGTCAGGTTGGTTTCCTGCTTCCTTCAGTCCTGCCTCCTACGGGCTGCAACAGGACACTTCACACTCTGTCTCTCAGTATTGTTCCTCTGAGAAATTGCCAGCTTTCCTTGTCTTCTTTCTCCTCTAGACTCACTTCCCATGTCAGCCTACCTCCCTGTTTTCAGTGTGTATTGCTGTCTGCCTCACTGAAGCTCCTTGGTTTTATGTTGTTCTTTTATTTTTTGTACAGGTTTTGAGCTATATCATGGCTTGTTCGCTCTCTCCAAAGTTGCCTCCTGCTTTCATAATCCTAGATGACCTTGGTTCCCCGTAATAAGCAAAGTTGTAGCACCAAAGTGATTCTGTCTTTGGGACAGCAGCTCTTTCTGCTCCAGAGCTTTTGCTGCTGTAATGGTGTCTCCCTTTCGCTTCTTCTTTCTCAGCCTTGTCTGTCCCCAAGTTGACATATGTAGCAAAGCAAAACTTGTAAGCACTGGCTGAGCTGCAAAGACAGAGGATTGGAGCTGCTGCGGAACTGCCCTTCTGCCACTGGGTCACTGGTTAGTGAGGTTTTTTACCTAGGCTTTTTAATTCCTTTGGGCTTGCCTTATGTTGCATGAAATTCATGCATGCTTTGTGTTTGTTTTTTTCTCATTTAATGCTCACTGAAGTTGAACAGCCCACTTCTTGCAGCTCTGCTTTGATTTACATATCAGTACCAGTAACAATTTGATTGTGTTATCTCCTCATGTCAAGTCCAGTCACTCCTACAGCTGATGCAAGTCAACATTAAGCTCTCTATAAAAAAAGTCCTTCTCAAATATCTTCACATTTTTCCTTTGATTTCTTTTTTGAATATCCTGTTCCATTGCCACAAGTGTACAAAAGGAGTAAATCACAAATGCACAAAATATAACCAGTACCTATTTTTGTTTCTATTCTCTTTTACATGGAAACTCTTTTAACATTCCAATTTTGAAGTTACTTGTGTTACAATGCAAAATTTAATGTGTGTTTACTTCTGTAAAATAATTTGTTACTTGTAGTTTTCTGCATATGGTGAATAATTTGTGCAAGGTCTCTCCTGAACGAATTCTTCTAACTAAAGTTATTCTGAATTGAACGTAGCTCTTCTGTAGTTAAAGTTTCCACTAGAGTTTACCTGATTTTGAACAGATGTTTGCCTTATGAGGTAGATAAACAAAGGAATAAAACCCTCCCCAAAAGACAGACCATGTGAAGCCTTGACTAAGAGGTTTTTATCTAGTATGAAATGAACAGGATACATTTGGTTCCTGACTATAGCTACTGAAAGATGGAATTTTTCAGATGGCAAATTGTCCATTCACTTTACCACTTTATAGTAGAAGAATGAAAAAAAACCCAAACAAATGAACAAAAAAACCCCAAACAAATGAACCCCCCCAAAAACCACAACCATAAACAAAACAAAAGAGAGATTAAAATTACTTTAGTAGATTCATCTTGTTGAAATCTAATGCACATGAACACTGAAAATTAGTTGATTGAACTCTAATTTTAAAAGTCACTGACATTATAAAAAAATGTCAGAGGCCATGTCATCAGAATCAGGCTTAAAATAGGATGTCAGATAACTGCGGAAGACCTGATTCTTTTTTTCTCTTTCTATTCTTGATTTGTTTAGCAGTTTGCAAATACTGAAACTACAAAGCAATTGTCAGATAGGATTTAGTAGCAGAAATTCCACCCCCACACACACTCAGATGACCTGCATATAGATGGTAATGTACAAGGAAACAAAAACCCTCTTCAGGAGGAGCTGAACTGAGAAAGAAAACAAACTCCACCACCAGTTCTGTCTCTTCCCTTTGAATTGCATCATCCTTTGTTCAGGACAGTGCTTATAGTAGGAACAATTTAATGGTGATGACTTTCCTGTCTGATACTGATAAGAATTAAGTCTGTCAGAAAAGCTCTGTGTTGATATAGACAAACCAAGGAGACCTATTGTTTCATTTTCTGTTTCAGAAACAAGCCCTTTGTAGGTGATTGCTTATTTTGACTTTCTTTAAAACAAGCTTTCTGTAGTAGAAAAACAAATGTCAATGATCTGTGCTGATTTGGAGAACCAGTCATGAATTGTGTCCAGAAACTGTTACAAATACACTGGTTTAATAAGGATAGCTCATTGAATCTTGGTGTGTCTTCTTCAAATGGGAACAACCTGAGACTGGGGGTAAGAAGAGGGCAGACAGACACACACACAGCTGATTAATATTTTCTTCAGAGAAGTAAGAGGCAAAGAGAAGTATCTACTACTAGAAGAAAAAAGTTGTCGGCAATTAATACCAAGTCTTTCTGCACATCCTAAAAGGCTTGGCTTAAAGATCATGCCTGTCCCATCCCTGGACAGTTAAGCTTCTCAAGAAGCAGATCCTGAACAATTGCAGTTTGTGGTCTGGCGTTTTAAGGTGCATTGAAATTTGTGGCTGTTCATCTTAAAATTCCAGGCTGCAAAGTGCAGAGCTGCAGTAGCTTCTTATGAGCCATCTCAAGTCTTTCTGCATTAGGACAGAGGCAGGACATTTTAAGTCAACATGATGGCTGTCATCCTTACTCATGAGCCAGAGCCTTCAGGGAGAATGAAAAACCAGAAGAAGCCTGGTCACAGGGAGGAGCAAGTATGCATGTTTTAATAGCAGAGGGGCCTGTTTCAATTGTGAAACAAGGTAAGGGGAGGAAATTCATCAGCTCAAAAAGAAAAGCAGTTGTGTTGCCTGTTTATGAGCCAGGACCCTTGACTACCTAGCAGGCTCAGCCCCAAAATGTCTCCAAGTGATGAGGAAACAGAATACATTTGAAAATGCTTTTTAGTATCCTTATAGATTTTTCTGTTTCTTGTGCCAGCCCAAGTAAAGAATGATTGATTGGGAAAACCTCAGTAGAACCTGTAAGTTTTCTCTAGGATGTGTTTCTGGAAGGGTGAGTATCAATTTCCAGCCTTCTCTTGCAGTTCTGGAGGTCTGGGGGAAGGATGGGCATGAGCTTTGGCAGACTTCAGGGCTGAAGCCAGCACTGGAGTCTCAGCTTCTCCTGGGGGCTTGGATCAGCTGTACTTCAGTGGGGAGCAGGGGTGACATGGAGTGGGAGGCAGGGAGAAAGCTTAAGTGTGCCGGGGTGGGGAGACTAGGGAAGGCACAGTACAGCAAGCCTGTTCAGATCAAGGGAAGCTGAATTGCTCATGGGCCCAGCACGTGAGACACAAATATAGCAGCCTGGTGAGTGCCCAGCTGGGATGAGCTTTATTTTGCTTTTTAAAGCAATGCTGTCAATTCCTATTTGGCTGACAAATTTTTGCTTTGTTTAAAAAGAAAAAAAAAAAAAAAAAGAAAAGAAAAGAAAAGGTGGTGGTTGGGTTTCTTTTCCCCAAAGAAGCCAAGAGCAAATAATTCCCATTAAGTAGTTCATTTTTGTAAAAGTTCCAGTGCAAAGGGTTGTCTTAAAACAAAAACTGCTCCCTTGTCACCAGATACTCGAAGAAAAAAGAAAGCAGCTGCATTGATTTTCATTGTCCAAACTGAGAGAAGTGCCAAAAGCTAACAGGGAGAGGGTAAAAGACAAGATGTATTTGAAAATACTCCTCCTGACAATAATCTGAGTTGTTTTTTGCAGTATGAATAAGGGGATGTGTTCCTTTAAAAAACATTGTTGCTTTTTAAGTGGCTAGTTCTGCTGTAAACAAATCTTGGAAAATGCCTGTGGAATTAGATGTATTTCAATTAAGGAACTCAAAGGAAATAGGTTTTTACCTACAGCAGAGTATGGAAATGAGGGTGGTAACGTAAAGCATTTTACAAAGCAAGATGTAAGTTCCTTTGAGTAAATGGGGGAGTAACAGCTGTGAAATGTTGCTAGCAGAAATTAAATATGTGGCCAAAGGTTTGTTCCTCTTCTTGCTTGTTTGCTAAGGCGTAATTGTTGAGGTACAAACAATCAATCAATCTTCCAAGTGTAAAGAGAGGGTCAGAGTATCTATTTCATCAAACCAGACCAGTACATTACTTACATGCCAGATTAAATTGTCCAGAGGAGGGAAGGATGTCAAAACGTCGTGCCTTCCATGGATTTGTTTTCCTGTAGACAATGATTTTTTGAATATCTGGTTGTGGTTGTGAGAAGTGCATCTTTCAGAAATGCATAGTGTTTGCCCACCAGGCAGGCAGAATTAAGGGTATTTTGGGACATGCAGCAGTAAGTCAGCTCGTATTTTGCCAGACCTAATACAGCAAGATAATATGAACTTTCCTTTTCCCTTATTTATTTATTGGCTATTAGATACCTAGAAGGGATGTTTAAGTGTAGCACCTGGAGATTGCTGTACCCATATACGTACATAAGTTGTATAAAGTTTGTGGATTCTTGCTGACATCAGAAGAACTGCGCGTGACTCAAGCTACACATGTGCATAACTATTTACAGATGCAAGTCACAGTGATCATTAAATTCAAATTAATGAAGCCTGTGCAAGGTTTAATTTCTTTATGTGGGGCCCATATTTCTGCTGATACTCTGTACAGACTAATTCATGAGCAGTTTAAGGACCCTGTTTGCCCTGGTCATCTTTCCACTCTGGGTACCTTTGGTTTTCTGCCCGCTGACAGCACTGCTCACTTGCCCTGTCCTACAACTTGGGCAACTGGAGCAGATCCCTGTTTTTTAAAGGAATCTTCCCTGTTTGTGGAATGAATTGCCAAAAACCAAAGTGTCTGCAAGGCTTACAGAGTGCCTGTCAGGCACAGACGGGAGATACACAGCTCTCTGCTACATGATGTTCTCTGCTACAGCAAATGCACTTGATTTCTGTCTTCCTAATGATTTTTTAGAAAAGATTTCTTAATTGGCCACATGCAGAAATTTGAAAACAGCAATCAATATGAAAAAAATGGAAGATTTACAACTTGCAGAAGGATTTTTTTTCTTTTGGGGGCATACTTTTGTAGGAGCTAACTAAATGGCTGGGTTGTATTTCACATTGAATCCAATGCAAACTTCAGGTTTATGCAAATAACAAAAATCCTAAATTCCACACATAACTGGGGGCAAAACTTTAACCTCCCAAAATAAAAAACAGAGTCCAAAGTAATGGAAAAGTCTAATCTACTTTAGTACAGCAAAGGAAGAATTTTGTTCTTTTTCTGTGTAGCAATTTGCTACTTCCAGAGCAAGTGGAAAGTGTTTTGATAATTTTCCATGTCTTCAGTGGAAAAGAGTCTTCTGGTTTTTAGGAGATTTTGCTTTTGTCTAATACCAGAAAAACTCCTTGACGTGTGATTTCAGCTTTTGGGAGGTATTCCAGCTAGCACTGGCTACTAGAATACCAACTATGTATATGCTTGGTTTATTACAGCTAAATGCATTGGTTGTTTATGACTTTCTGACTTGCACTTTATTTTCTGCAACTACTTGCCTATGCATATGTTTTCAAAGAGATTTGAATTTTGAGTCATTTAGGGAGATGAAAAAAAACCAACTCTTTTTTGGTGGGGAGTTGTTTTGCTTTGTTTTCTCAAGTGAAAGAAGCTAAGGAAACATTTAGCCTGGCAAAGGTTCTGTCTAGCATTGCCTAAGTCTTTGAATTACAGGTCCAAATTCTTCAAAGTGCAGTGAGGAGGATGGAATGGAGAAAAACATTCTTTTTAAAAAAACAATCTTTTTAGCTTCAATACCAAACCCTGCAATTATGAGCTGAAGTTAGAGGAGTGCATATGAAGAGTTATTTAAGTCAGAGCTGAGTGGAAGCTGATTACAACCTTGTCTATGAAGAGACTCCAGCCCCTCCATAGCAAAACTGCAACTCTTGAAGTTTTTGCCCTTCCAGATCTGCCACTTTAGTCATCTATGACCAATACATGCAGAATGAGGTAGAGGTTCAGAAATCAGAGGTCTGTCCTCAGTTACCTCGGAGATGTGAACTTTGGAAAATTTAACCTTTGAATTTTCCCTAAATCCCCTTGCTTGAGGGTAAAGAGAAAAGGGGAGAAAGGATTTCTTGGCTGAGGTCAGTAAGGTGTATTTAAAGGCAAATATGCTGGAGCCTTTCTGGACCTTCCCCCTGTTAATGCCATGGATGTGGCTTCTTGCTTTGACTCTAACAGAAAGGGTCTCTTCTGAGTGCTCCCTAACACATGTGAGTCATCTCTGCACTAGGGCTCTAGGCTGTAGCAGCTTAGGCTGCAGCACTGGTTGTACTCTGTGAAATCACCCAGTCAGTGTTGGTCATGCATTTTTTTACCAAACAGCAAATACAGTGGCAAGAAAGTGGCGTGCCAGGGTGATCCCCCAGCCCTGCCTGCAGCAGCTGGGAGATGGTGATGGAAGGAGGTGCTTGGAGCAGATGCAAGCAGAAACAGCCTTTACTGCAGCATTGCAGGGCAAAGGAAACAGATTTGATCAGATTTGACTCTTGGCAGCTTGCAGGCAGTGACTGTTTATCCTGGTGCAGCTGAGGAGCTGTACTTGGTGAACATGGTGGAGATACAGTGTCTCTTCCTGCAGGTTCCTTGTGTTCAGCAGCAGAAGCACAGGAGGAGTGGGCCTGTTGGATGACCTCTGCTCATCATCGGACCACCTCAGAGGGCATTCAAACAACTGGTGCCCTGGGAAAAAAAAATGATAGATTACTCCATGTAATGTTTTGCTTTCTGTGACATTAACTATAGATGCTGATTCTCTCCCATCACCTTCTCTCTTGGTGTCAGTAAAAGGTAGAACAAAACTACTTCCTGGACTAAGCCCAGGTTGGGCGATGGGTCCCCACTCTTATCTGGTTGGGAGCAGACCCAAGGGAAGGAGTTTTCCTCATGATACTCTGCTTTCTTCTGTGAAAGCAGTGCTGGGGAAAGTGGGGCTCCTAGCTGTCACCTTGGGGAGATAATGATATTTTGCTACTGGGTTTTAGTATGGGGTGTTATAAACTGTTTTTATCTATTTTATTTTGTGTGGCCTCACAGTCATTTTTATTGGTGCGGCTGAAAAGATGCAAATAGTGTTCAGATGAGAGGACAGGGGTGATGGGAGACTCTTAGACTGACTTCATAGCACAAGAAAATGTACCTGGGAACCAAGATCTTGGTCCTTTCTGTCTTTGGAGCCTGGTAACTCATGTGGCTGTCGTCTCCTCATTTTATCAGGCATAAGCAACAGAGAACAGATTAAGGCAATAACAACAGCTGTCAGAATATAGCCTTTTTAGTGGTATATTGGAAAGGAAGTTTGGCCTGTGTCCGTCTCATCTGAGAACGCATCAGCGAATCCTAGGAAAGATGAAGAAATGAGTGTGCAGCGGTGTCTGTTCCCTAGTTTGCTGTAAACCATATGTCTGTCTGTAGCATACACAAATACTGAGTAGGTGAATAGGTGACTCAGATATTCAGTTGGCCAGATATTATGATTACCAGCACTACCCAGTCACGCAGTCTCTGCCAAATAACTTTCAGGCACTTAGCACCTGTGGATGCTGTCTCTGTCAGCATGCCAGCGCTGACTGCCATCTGAGTAACAGCAGCTCCAGCCCCTTGGTGTTGTCTGCATGTCTTGCTGAGCCAAGCTTAATGCACACAGGAATTGTTTTACCTATAAATGAAGTAGAACCACTCTGCTTGATATTGCTGTGTGTTCCTGTACTGTATGACAGTGCAAGCACTGAAAGAGAGACAATTTCTCATTGAACTGCAGGTAACACAAATGCAATTAGCTGTATTGGTATTTGGCCAGAAAAAATACAGTAACATTCTTGGACACCGGAGAGTTAATGATGTTAAATCTTCATGAGCGGCCAAAATCTGTCCTCTCCTACCACTTTCTTTTTGCCTGCCTTAATGTATAACTTTCTACCTTTGAAGTGTAGGTAATTAAGTTGGACTCCTCTGTGTGGAAATGTCACACTTACCACCTATAGGCTTCCTATCTCCAGCTTTAAAAGGAATTATTCTTCCTGCAGCTCCTGCTGCTCCTGTGTTCCACTCTTATTAACCTCGTGGCCACAAAGAACAGACTCTCCTGTGTTTTCATTAGATCTGCCTTCTAAAGAGATGCAACAAGGAACCAAAGGAAAATATTCAGAGAAGGGATTTGACTTCTTCAGCTGCTGGGGTGAGGTGAGGATTGGGAAAGAATCCTTCCAGCTCTCATGGTCCCCTCTGACCTGGTCCTTCTGCTGGATCTGTTGCAGACATGTTTTCCTGGTTTGTCTCTCAGTAAGGAAGCAATTGCAGATATGCATGTTTGCCATCATTTAGCCTCACATTTCAAAGGAATCCTGATTTGATACTGTCATGGAGCTGAAAAGTCTTCTTACTCAGTTATAGACCCAGCTCTTAAAAGGCTTTACAACATAGCAGTGCACTTTTTTTTTGTGGTTAAATCTTAATTACAACTTGAGGACAAGTTGTGTGGTGACACTGGCCAGCAGAGACAATGCTAGTCTGTGAATACAGGCTCTGGAGCTGAGCTAGAGAAACTATTGAGCAAGAGAATCCATCAAAACACGGTGCAGTACATTATACATTCAGATACCTTCGTTCACTGCAGCACTTTGCTGGTGCTTTTACATTGCTCTGTGCCCTCTCTGCAAGGTGTGTGGATGTGTTATAGTGGAGCTATGAAAGCATTGGATCCACGGTGAATGCCAGAAGGAGACTGATTAAGCCTGGTGATATGGTCAGTTATTCCAGCTCATGCAGTGACTGTACCTTCAGGGTACAGCAGAGACACTCCTGGCCTGACCCTTTTGAATTGAGAAAAGATAAGTGTCATTAGTGAGAGGAAAGAGGGAAGGTCATGTGTAAAATGAAGCTGGTTATGGAGCCACCAGAAGCTGAAGGTTCCTGATGAGTTCACGCAAACAAGATTTTCAGTTTTCTTGTGCTAGCTGTAGCCATTTATGCTTGAATTGAATATTTAAGTCATTACCGAATCAGAAAGAGGTTGTTTGGTATCTGCTTTGCCCAGATTTAGAAATCATAGTTCAGGATGCCAGGTGATTAAAAAATAGTGCCCAAAGCATTCAGGAAAGAGCCATTCTGCTTTCGTCTCATGGGTTATGTGTCTGGAGGGACAGGAGCATCCCATCCTTTCCTCTGGCATGGCACAGAGTACAAAAAAAAGCAAATACTTGGGAGCTGGATGTTCTTACCTACTGGCCCACACGCTGTGAACAGGTGCAGCTGAGAAATTCAAGAGGCTTCACCTGATTCCCAAGGCATATGAAATTTAACTACGTGGCTCAAACTTTGGTATGGGGCTTGTTTCTACAGGTTTTTTCCCTGCAGTTTGAGTGGGGGAAGATCTGTGGGTAGAATGATTGCAAGAACTTGTCCACCCCACTCAGTAATGCTGCTGAATCCTTTTGTGGCAGTGAGCATCTGCCCAGTGCTGCCTACCCACCTGGGGCCAGCTGGGCAGCTTGCTCCTTCCACTACACTTGCATGGGGCAAGTGCTGCACCTGGTATGAAAGGCAGAGGCATGAGGAGTGCTGTTTGGTTTCCTGCCTTCTGATGTTAAAAGCTTCTTCCCTGGAAAATGTTTTTCCTTCCCTCAGGGTCCTCCTCTCATCAATTGAAAACAGAAGTTACAAAGACACACAACTGATTTTTAGATCTTAATAATAAACAGTTAGCAAGGCTTTGGTACGTACTGTGCTTGGGAGCTCTGGGATGTGCAGGGATACTGCTTTTCATCACCAATTCCACAAGATAATGAAGTCCCAATTCCCCTTTATAGCAGTCTGAGGACATGCAGTATTTCTGGTTTCCTTGACAAGTCCAAGAAATGGAGGGTGCCAGCAGTAAGGTACAACCACTGGAGACATCTCCAACCCAAAAAGCCTCTCCCCCACGCTGCTTGTCTGCCTCTGCCTGTTTCTGTGTGATAGAGCTGTTTGGGGCATGGTAGAGACTAAAAGAAGGATGAGCTGAGGAGGGCAGGAAGGTGACATCCATGCTGCTGTTCTCCTCTGATTGGCATGACTTCTCTGCACCATTGATATAGGCACACAACCAGCCCCAGGTTTCCTACATCTTACGTTGCAATATCAGGAGCTGTAAGTTGCTTCCTCTCCCTCCAAGTTGCAAGCTGCATCTGCTCCAGACTGGATGAGTTATATGGCTCTGTCAGAAGTGGGATTTTTCCCTTGTAGGCATGCTCTTGTTGTGAGTGAGGAATACAGCTGGGGGTTCATCACACACAGCTTACGTGTCCTCATCTGGTTCCTGAGCCCTCTGTCACCATTCCCTGTCAGTTGCAGTCTGTGGCTAAGCTGTTCATCATAGGAGACCCAGTATGGGGGAAAGAAACCCAGTGGAAGGTTTGAGGTGGCCTGATGGCTTGGCAAGGAAGAGTTTTAGCAGTAATCATTTATGGAGAGCAGAGGAGACTGAGGAAGCGGCTGTGAGGATTTTAGAAGGAAACTTAGTGATCAAGGTTCAGGAAGAGAGACTGCCTGTTTTGTTAGAGAGTAAGAAAACAAGGATGAGGCTATTTTTAGGAACATCATGTCCGGGCAAGTGGATGACAGTCATACTTCACAGCAGAAATTCTGATGCTGAAGTGCAAATGCTGCTGAGCCTGTGCTGCCAGTCTAATGAGCAGAGGAACATGATGAGCCAACTACAGTAAAATAGGGATTTAAATAGCATGGTTCACAGGGGATTTGAATGGGAAAGAGGAGATGTGCAGGACTGCATGGTAGGATGAGTGCCTTCTTTTTGGGTAAGTCCCCTGTACAGCTTTCCCTGTAGAGGGCATCAGTGCCATGAACATGTCTGTGCTAGATTATATGATCCTGCTCTGACAGGGGGGCTGGACTCGAAGATCTCCAAGGTCCCTTTCAACCCCTGACACCCTGTGATACCCTGTGAACATCTGGAAGGGGAGCTAAGCAGGGACGTATGTTTGGTTGTTTCCAGAAAAGCTGAGCCAATGCCCCATGCTTGCCTCATTTGAGAGATGACTAATGAAACATGCTGGGGAAGGCCCTGGTCCTGTTTCTTTTGTCTGAGCAGCAGCTCTGGAGCTATCACTGCTTCTATTTATCTAATTCTGCCAGAGCCAGCCTGTGTGGATGGACATTCAAGCCTATTCCCACTAGAAGGAAAAGAGTTTTGGAGGCTTTGACTTAGTCTCCTTGTAGACATTTTCCCGTGTTCTCCATCCTTTGCTTTGGGTCACAAAAGATAGTGAACCAAAAAAAAAAAAAAAAAAAAAAAAATTAAAACCAAAAAGCCCACCATATCTGTTTAAATTTAATGCCCCCACTCCCCTAATTTGAACCATCTAAATATCTACAGAAAATCATAGCTTTCTCAAAGGAAGCCCTCCAAGGTGAGCTCAGTGTTGCAAACCCTGAGGTGGAGAGACAGCGTTATGGTCCTGCCTCCCAAAGGGATGTGCTGCTAAATTGTGTGGTAATTGTATTTGTTATTGGCAGCATTACTCATTATATTAGGTACAGGTAACAGACAACTGCAACTTAACCTTGTCATTTAGGATGCTTTGTGAGTCTTTCCCCCCTTCCCCTGGTCCTGAAGTCAGCACATATGGCTGCAGGAACCCTCCACAGTAGGATTGCACGAGCCCTGCTCACCTCTGGCTCTTGGCTTTCAGAAGGTCCATTCTGAAATGTGACAGGGGCAGTCAAGGTATCTAGACTCAGGGAATTCCCATTGCCTTTCCCCAGGCAATGGGAAAGAGCTGTGTGTTTATCAAAAAGCCTGACCTGAAGGGAGATGTATAGGTTGAATGAGCAGCATAGCCATAGGAGTTGTTTCTCCACTGACTCTAGGCTGGCTGGACAAATTTTGTCTCCTTTGAGATGACAGTAAATAGCAAGCCAGTTTCATGTTTAAGCATGTTGATGAATGTCCTGGTCTGTTGAGTCCTCTTGCTGCTGTCAGATGGGATCCCAAGGCTTGTCAGCATGACTGATCACAGCCTTACCTCTCTTTGCATATGAGTAAGAGGCACCATGCTCATTCAGATAAGCTTCATTGTGGAGCCCTGTCTCAGCTGATGGTGTGGCCAGGAAGGCAGGCTGAGAAGAAGAGTCATTAGTCTGGGAGCAGTGAAGCTGTCAAATGACTCAGCACTCACTCCTCATGGTGGTGAGAACAGGAGGACAGCACCTGTGGGGCATCAGGGTTCAAGTGGTTGTCACCAGTGAAGAGTAAGGCTGGTCTTGGCCTTTCTCTCTTGGTCAGACCAGGTGTGGCAATGACACATGTCCCCGTATGATTCCTACAGCCACCAAGGGGCCTGGTATCATTCCCTGGTTCCTGTGAAAAGAGACTACACTAATTGCTGTGGGGACTAAAGGAGCGATTCTTCCTTCACCAATGGAATTAATGTCCTGCACCTTTTGCTGGCGAGTCTTTACACACTCCTACTCTGTCTGCCAAATCTCTTGAGTTGACCCTGCACACAGGACTTGCACTGGGTTTAACTGGGTTGTCTTAGGAGCAGAGTTAATTGAACTGCTGGAACAGCTTGGCAGAGTGCCCTGGTTTGAGTTGGGGGACCCCACATAGATGTCACCTGTGCACACCAAACTGTCACCAGAACCTCTTTAACCCAGTGTATGAGCAGATAAGCAAGAGTCAAATCAAAATTAGTAGACTGGTTTAGAAAACCAGTACAGTTCCTATGTGTGGATTGGCCAGAGCTAAAGTGATTGTTAAAGTCACTGTAGTTAAACTTGCGGATTTGAGCGCAGACAGGTTTTTATGAATTTGTTTGTGTGTATCAATCATACAGTTGATCCAACAGAAGCACTTTGCAGAGCACAGAAAATAAGTTAATATGCCTGATGCCACTTATGGGCTGGTAGGCAAAGGGCTCGCTTGTTGATCAAGGCACATGGGGTGGAATAATGGCATTTGTGACCATGGCAGGGGCACTCAGATCTGTGTCTAACCAGCCTTTCAGCATCATCTGCTCTCCTTGCTGAGCTGTTAACACTCTCCCATCTACAGTGGCAAGTGATTCAAATGGGATTTTTTTCCCCAAGCTGTGACTCTGCTGGGGCATTGGGATGATTCCCCTTTGTAGGGGTGAGATCCAAGACATTCGAAGGCCAATACCATGCCTGACAGCTTTCTCAAGCTCAAAATAATAATGACAATTTCCGTACCTACTCCAAAATACCAACCTTTTCCTAAAGGAGACTCTAGCGGGAGTGCAAGTGGGGCTGTAGCTCATCTTTAATAAAGCTACTTTTAAAAATAAATCATGTTTTATGGATCTAAACTTAGCCTCTCCAGATAAGCGAGTCCCCGGGCCACTGGTGATTAATATGCAGCGCCAGAGCATGGCCCAGCGGGGCCCTGATTAATAGCGATGACATCATGACTTTTAAACATTCTGTTAATGTCGGCCTTGGTGACAAATGGGGACGCATGGCATCACTTCCCATGGCATTTGCGTTGCGAGAGTGAGAGCTGGGAGAGGCACCCCCTTGCCTCCCTGGGGTCGGGTGGTGGAAGCCTGCCTGCCAGACTGACCTGCACTGGCACCCGGGGCTGGGAGCCGTGGGTCTGGGAGCTGCACCCTAGAACCATCACTGAACCAGTCCTCCACTCCTCACTCTGAGGTTTGCATGATTGCCAAGTTCCCAGATTAAGAAGCAGGTGGGCTGTGGGTTTTGTGGCACTTTTTCCACCTGCAGATTTCTCTGCCACCCTAGCCTTCAGTGAGCTTGCTCTTGTGCTTGGGGTAAAGGCAGCTCCCCATGCAAAGGCTCCTGCTCCCTTCTGCAGGCCTTCCTGAGTTTTAGGGGCTGGTACCCTGCACCCCTGACACAGCACGTGCCCCTACCAGGTGTCAAGTATGAGTCTGTACCCTGCCGGACATCATCAGGTGACACCTTTGCTTCAGCCACCACCTCTCCTCTTCAGCCGCAGGAAAGAATTAACATGTATTTCTCCCAGGGAGAAAGGAGCACTGCAGTTGTCACACTGTATAGTTTCATGACCTCCCCGTCTTTGACACCTATGGGTGATCTCCTGTGTTGTGGGACAGTATGTTCCATTAGTGTGTGTCCCCAGGTTTGCTCTGTGCCTGCAGGCTGCAAGCTGATGAGCAACCTGATCACTTCCATTTTCCTCTGCTGCTTTTCTGGCATCTTACAGGCAGAAGGCTTGAGCTAGAGTTCTAGCCTTGACCTCCATGGATGCTCTGGAAAGCTCTGGCTAGATTGGTGCCTGGATATTAGGGCTTTGGATCTCTATCTTTTTTCTGTTCACACAGCTTGAGCTGGAGCAGTTCAGTGTCCAGAGAGCAATCTAGCAGACCAGAGACTGCTAAACATTTAGGATTCTGCTGAGCAGGTTTTACAACTGTTCTAAGATATTGCTAAGAGTTTGTGCCTGGTTTCAAATAAATTCTCCTTCACCATCCCACCAGCACCGGTGAGAAAGTTGTTGTTTGAAACACTCTGTGTGCTCAAATGATAAGACCTCATGAATCCAGATTGCATTTTGGCATCCAAAAGTAACCCCAGGAGTGTCCTTGACAGTTTGGGGTTTATAGCTCAGTATCTTTGCAGTGATTTCTATGCCACACTAATGTGTAGTTAAGGGACAAAACATTTGAAAAGCTCTGAATGGGCAAACATCTGCTGGAGACTCACTGGTTGTACTGGGATAGGGGTCTTTGCCAGGCACTGCCCCATAGTCCTTAAAAGTTCCACAAAAAACTGTTGGCTGGAGGCTGTTGTATTAAAGTTGTATTTGGTCTACTGCCATTTCTTTGAACCTTCCTATATCAAACATTTGCGTTGCATTTTTAAGATTTTATTTTTGACTAGCCAGGTTGCTTTGGACTTGCTTTGTGTGCAGGGAGGTTTTTTTAATTCCTAAACCCATTCCTCTAAACCCTGCAACATCTAACTGTAGTGCCATGCAGTACAGAGCATATTTTATGATCATAAAGGTCTGAGAATATAAAAAGTGTTATATAACCTCTAAGCTACTGAGCATCAGGTTGGGAGATGTGCCCGCTCCCCTTCAGTGTGACTAGAAGAATTCAGACATGCTCCCTGCCAGAGAAATCTTTGCTTGGTGGTATCATCAGCTCTGCAATGCTTCACCCTTGCAGCAAATCCTCTCACCTCTTCTCCAATCAGTCTTGTTCTTTGCACTTTCAAAGTCTTTGCCACCACACCTTTAACGTGTGATCCTCGTGCAGTGATAAAGCACATGTCGGAGTGATGGCAGTGTGGATGGGATCAGGGGCATCTATTTTCATGTCTCAGCCTCAGACTCGTGTGTACTCAGTTTCTCTATGCTTCAGCTTGCTCCTCAGCGTCAGGAGCAAATTAGTATTTGTCATAAGCTCTTTTGATCCTTGAAGAAAATGAAGGGCCATTTAACATTTTTAGAGTAATAATAATAATGGAGGAAAAGGGACGTATTCTAGTATCTGAGAACAGCAGGTATTTGTTTAAGAGCATACTTCAGAATAATAGCAAAAAGGACCTTTAATCTCAGAATTTCAAGGCACCTTGTAAACTATAAACATTGATTCTCCTTCTTGTTATTCCTTTTGGGCATTTTACTGCTATAAAATAGAGCAAGGTTCCCACCCTAATGATCTTGCAGCAAGAACAAACGAACATTAGAGAGAACTGAGGCTAAGTACAAGCGGGATTCAAGTGGCAAACAGAACCAGGGAGTGTGCTGGGAATGGGTGGTTTATGTTCTTGATATCTTACCCATGGGGACATGGATTCTGGGTAAGTCAGACTCATGGACACCTGTGAAAAAGAAATTTATCCTGCCCTGGAGAAGCTGAGTGAGTAGTGGGGCATGTAAATGAGATTGGTCACTCAATAAATTTCTCTTTGAGAAATGTAGCTTTTAACCTGACAAGGAGGTGAGTGGGCAAGTGTTGTTGTATCATGGAAGGGACAAGCTGCAGCCAGAAGAATTTTCCTTTGGCTCCAGTAGCTAAAGATTTTCTACTAGAAGCCAAACGAAGGGGTTTCTAGATTTGCCTCTGTGTGTGCCTGCTGTGTCACCTTTGCACTGAAAACATTATGCTTCCTTTTCTTTTTTTTTTTCCTTTCTTTTCTTTTTTTTTTTTTCAGTCTCTAAAGTCAGCACTGAAAACCAATTTGAGCTGTTCAGAAATTTGAGGTTCCTTTGTTTCTCTGCATTTCTATTGGATTACGTCCCTGACATTATTGCCAAGAAGTTAAATAATACATCTAGAGATGGAGGAAACTGAATAATGCAGCTCTGCAGCTTATAGCTTTTCTAGTGCTGTGCCAGAGAGCTTTTTGAGTTGAAAATTGTGACTGGCAGGCAAATTTAGACAAAAATGTTTTGGAAATTATTTTTTTCTCTTTTCTTTTTTCTTTTTTTTTTTTTTTTTATCTGATAAGGATCAAAATGTACTGCTGAAAGCTGTAACATTCACAGCAAAATAACCACAGAGATTCACAAAAAGTAAACGTGGATAAGTAGGAAACCTGTTTGCTTAACAAGCACCTGTGGTTGCAGACCATGGGTTATTTAAAAAGCACAGGCTGTGCCACTCCTTAGCAAAAGAGCTGGACACACCTGGCTCAGCTGGAGCCTTGTGCAAGATCAAATCAGAATGGAAGTTCAGACTGAGCTGCAGGGCTGATGGAGGACTCCCCCAGCACTTATGGAAAGGGCGGAAGAATTTCCATTGTCATGTATGGATTTTGACAGCTGGAACAAATCAAATTCGGCAACTCTAGCTCTGACCCCTTGCAGTTTGAAGTCCTTCAGCCCAGTCTCCTCCTCCCTGCAGTGAACACTAGGAGCTGGGGTTAGCCTATCTGTGCTTTGACTTGTCCTCTTTCTGTCCTTGGATGGTAGGTAGAGTCAATGGCACCATGGCTGCCTGAGGATACTGTGTGACAGCCTGGATGTTCTTCTTAACCTTTTCATCATCAGTGGGTCCCCTCTTTACTGTCTGCTGCACCATATACAAGCTTCTTCAGGAAAACTACTCACCAAGCCTCAGTCAGATCAATTGGGTGAAGTCTTCCTCCCTCTTTTGCCTAGGGGAAGAGAAAGAGCTAATAAAGCCCCTCCAAAACAAATGGAACAGAACCATTATTTTATGTCCAGACCTTGCTGAGTAATAATGATCTGCTTTTAACCACCCACTCGTGCCTCTGCTTATCCCCCTGCTTGTTCATGACCTTCACTCATTGTATCCTGTTGAATTGAGCTTGTATATTCCTGACACACAGGAGCTGCATCTTCATTCATTTGTGGTAAATGCCTGAGACACTCAGGGCACTTGAAATTAAATAATCAGCCATGAAACAAAAGACCCCAAATGAGCACACAGGCACATTGTTTTATTTGCAGATAAAGTTCTGTCTAAAAGCCAGCAACATGTGATGCTTCTTGCTGCTTTTTTAGTATAAAGCAGATGTTATATACATTATTAGAAGCCATATCCTTTCAGTATGTGATGTAATGAGAGCAGGAGTTGAGAGGTGAGGAGGTGGAATATCTCCTGATTTTTTTAGGTAAGGTCTTGGGGAAGGGTGGAGCGCCAAACGAGGGCTCTGCATTCAAGCAAAATGTCCTGTGCTTTTGTGCCTTTTGAGGCTGGGTGTTTATGTCAGGTTGAGGGTGGTATGTGTGTGTGAGGGTGGGGAAGAAATAAAGGGTTTGGCACTCTTGTTGGATCCATGTGGCATGGCTCGGGGGAGGTGTGAGGTGTGCTGGGCTCTGCAGGGTGGCCTGTCTCTGCTGGTGGTGAGAGAAGAGTCTATGGATTTTGTGCTGGTGCTTGGTGCTCTGAGAAGCTTTTGTACTGTCAAATCCATGAAATATATGAAAAACTGTGAGAGATACAGGCATAGAGTTGCACCCAGGATAGATTCAAAGAAGAATCCCCTCTCTCTTTTCTTCCATTACATTTTTGGGAAAAAGCCCCGAGAAGATGCATTTGCTATATCCCTAGTGAAAAAAAGCCATCTGAGAGCAGCCCCATGCAGCACCCTGCCCATGGTGGGACATCTTCAAGAGATAGATGTGTAGCAGCACAGTGAATTCCTCCCATTTAATTTCTCTTCATGGGAGCAGATAAATGCATTTGGTTTAAAATTTTGAAAAAGACGGGAAGTGTTTTGTGTTTGCGTGCGTGCTCCTAAATCTCCCCTCGGATCACCGTAAGCGGCTGCTAGGCGTGTGCAGCTGGAAGATAACACGCTCATCTCCTCCGCCGAGGGCAGGCAGCGGCAGGCGGGCCGGCAAGCCCGGGTTATCTGTTAACAGCACGCTGCTCGAGGCATCTCCCCTCACTTCCTACCTGGCTCCAGCCAGTTCCACGTGAAACGCACTATGTCTGAACTTGAGCTTGTAATGGTAGTGCATCGGTCCCCCTGAGATGGGGGGCGGGGGGGCTGGCTGTGGAGAAAGGGGGATCCCATGGTGATGGCAGTGGGCAGAATGAATTAAGGGAGCCTGACAGATAGAGTGGGGTCTGTCAGGAAGGAGAAGGAAGGAGAAGGAAGGAGGGAAAGGAGGAAGGGAAAGAAGGGAAAAGAAGGGAAGGGGAAGAAAGGCACAAGGGGTGGGAGGGAAGGAAGGAAGGAAGGAAGGAAGGAAGGAAGGAAGGAAGGAAGGAAGGAAGGAAGGAAGGAAGGAAGGAAGGAAAAATACAGTATGAGAATATTAAGGTTTGATACGGTACAGATAAGCTGTGGAGTTGAAAAATCTTGCCTTACTTGTGCGTGCTGAATAAGTTATGAAGAAAAGTGAGTGACATAATATATCTTGTTATTTAAGGAATAAGATGAAGGCTCTGCCATGTAGTTCTAGCATTTCCTTGCATTAGCATACTTGTGCAGCTATCCCACTTTCAGTGTATCCATCTATTCATTTTTTAATGACTTTTTCAGGGTGGGTCCTTTCTTAGGAAATACTTTCTGTATTCCATAACTTTCTGTGAAAACTGCTGCATAATCTCCAGTTTCAACAAAGCAGAGCCTTGAGATGATGAATGAACTGCAGAATGGTTGGGATTGGAACAGACCTCTTGAGGTCACCTAGGCTAACCCTATTGCTCAAGCAGAGTCTGCTGGGGCAGGTTGCCCAGGACCATGTTCAGTTGGAGTCTGAATATCTCCACAGATGGAGACTCCACAACCTGTCGAGGCAACCTGTTCCAGTGTTTGACCACCCTCATGGTTATAAAGCATTTTCCTATGTTCAGGTGGACTTTCTTGGGACTTAGTTTGTGTTTTTAATGGAGTCACTGCTGCAGAGCCACACCTTCCTGTTTCTTTCTGAGGGGAGAGGAAGAAATAGCAGTATCCTTGAAATTAAATGTGGTAAAACAACCCAGAAGGATTCCTTTACAAGCTTACTTTAGCTTAGAAAAGTGATGGGGAAGACCAGCTGGAGAAATCAGGAACTAATTTGAGTGGGCAGAATATGGCTTCATCTGAAAAAAATTGATCCAGAGTTAGCTTCTAAGTGTCTTAAAGCTTGTGGTGTAATCAGAGCTTTGCATTTCATTTATAATGAAGACAAACAGGTGCCAGCTGTAAAATTTATTCCTAGATCTGGACTCAAGAGTTTTATTTTCCAGAACTTTTCAGAAGTTTTGATTCAGATTTTATTTCTTTTTTCCCCTTCCCTCTCTGGCCAAGATGAAATGTGTGAGCCTTGGTTTGGGGTCTGTGAGAAATCTGGAGAGGAGGGCGTGAATATGCATACCTCTTAGGTCTGACATCTCCCTGTATATCCCGGAGTGTTACACCAAGCATTAAATCAGAGTTCCTCAGCTTCCTGGGCATGCTGGTAAAATTATGAGATTGAGAACACAGAGCAAAATGACATGGTGGCCCAAGATAACACAAAGAACTGGTACTTGAGAGAAAATGCTGCAGCCTTGGTTCCTGAACACACAGAGTGGTATATGTAGCAGCCACAGATGTCATCTCTATCTCCTGAGGCTTCATGGCTCAGAGCCTAATCCTGTGTGTTGATAGGCACCTCTTGAAAGATGATGAGGATCTTCAGTTACCCACTTGGCATGGTATGGAGGGGGATCTGCACTGACAGGGATCATCAGGGTAGACGCTGCTCAGGAGGAACTGCTGGGCTTCTGCGCACCACAGGGAAGGATCCAGGCCTCTTGAGACCTTGTACAGACTAAACGTTTAAGCAGGATGATTGCCCATCAATAAAGAAGGCACCATAGAGAACCACCGCCTGGTTCTTGACAGTGTGATGGGATATTCATGACAATGTAATAGGATTTTGGTGAAATGTGATATTTTATTCTCGTTACCAGAATACAGCAGGGGCTCCTTAAGTCAGAAAAATTGATTTTAGAATAGGGTTTGTTAGAACCTTTAAGTCCCGCAATCGATGTAAATGGGCAAATATCATTCTCTTTAAATCCAGTTTCCTGAGGCACAGCTGTGCCGGACAAACATTGGAGAAGCTGGGAGAACACCCCTGTGAACCATTAAAGCAGAGAAAACCAGACAAATTCTTCATGTGCAGGAATACCTCTGAGGGGAAGGCTGAGAGAGCTGGGTGTGAATGGGCCAAATTACACCCTCACCCCCAGAAACATTCTAGTGGGTGAGTTATTAATCATCTCAGGCAAAGCGGACATTGAATACCAGCCCTGCACTTGTAGGCTGGGAAACACATGAGCCTTGTTTGTCTGGAAGAACAGGGAACTGGGGATGCTGGGATGTGAGGCTTAAGTCCTGTCACTGTCTCTGACACCAAGTCGTAGCAATCCTGTGGAGGGTTACAGTTTGCAGTGCCTGCAGGCAAATCTAAGCTATCTATAGCCCAAATAGCTCTGATATCAAATAACAGACATAGATGTTGTAAAGACATGAGCAATATGAATGTTGGCAGCTACTTGGCCACTGGCATGCAAAACTGCTAGGTCAGGTGCTGCTGCCCAGATTTGGGGTTGTCTCCTCTGAAAGAATATTTGTGCCATCTGCATTGTTGGAGAGATGGCATTTATTTCTCTGTGCGCTGAAAACTAGATGGAAATGTATAAAAATGCCAAAAATATATATCCTTAGGAGCATCCTAACTGATTGAAAAGCCAGTTTTTCATCTCTGGAAAAATTTAACATTACAAAATATATGCCACCTGACCTGAGAAAAGATGGTGGGGAAAGTTATAATATTGGATGCATTCATAAAGAGTCTAAAAATGTTTTGCTTCAACCTTACTGAAGCATTTAACTTCTTCTTTGTGTTATATTCATATAATGCAAACCCAACTTTTTTTAAACCTTATCCAAATGAGATGCTGTCATGAAAATTTTCCTTGAAGATTTCAGCACAACTGATATTTTCCTGCAAAACATGCCGTTTCTGTTCAAGCTGAATTTTCTTATGGAAGATGTTTCTTTCAAAAATCTTGGGCCAACGCTAACTACCATTAGCTGCTGTTGCTGCAGAAGGTGCTTTAAAACATAGCCAGTGAGAACACTAGTTTGTAGCCTGTACCTCTTGACACCAAAGGACACAGCAAAAACACCCATTTGCCATGACCAAGATGGGCTGGGGATATTGCATTTCCGTAGCTGATAGTTGTATCTAGTGCAGCGTTATCTCTTACTCTCACAATGAGTCTACACCTGTTTCCATAACTGGGATGCGGTAAGGGGGAGCACCGTGATGCACAGGCACACTTACTAGCCTGTCTCCAGCACTGTGGCAGAGGGAGATGCTAAAGTTTCCTTTGAGGGCCCTGTGAGTACCTATTTCTGTGTTTCAAATGTCTCCCCAGAGTCATCTCTCTTACTGTTGAGGTTGTTTGTGGTTTCAGTCATACATTCAAAGCTATTTCTTTTGGAAGGGTAGCCCACTATGAAAATTAATACCTATTCTCGCTCCTAGCAGGAGCTCAGACCGGGGAACCCAAGGTCTGTGATTTCAGTCCAGGCTGATGACACAGCTTAGACACACACATGTGCACACCCTAAGGATTGCTTTTATTGGGTGTCCATGAAGATAAGTAAATAGTGTAAATGTTTCCTGTCACACACACATTTTTTTTCCTCCATTTCACCCCCCTTAAGATAGTTGTGTTCCTGGATTTCTATTATCAGTATACAAGCCCTGTCTCCTGCAGCTCGGTAAAACACATCACAACAAAATGAGCTCTCGCCTTCTCTCCCCCTCCCTCACAAGCACATTGACATTACACAGCTGCCATCCCTGTGAATGGGCCAACATGGATACCATTTAATAGGTACACTTATGTGGAGCCTTATTTCTCCAGAGGAATTGCAGTCGCTGGGCTTTAAAATCAAAGGCTGGCCTTAATGCCAGCCATGCAGCTACAGGGTGTGTGGGTCACTGACTGGGAGCCTGATGAAAAAGTTCAGAGAGAGGTTTGTTTGGACACAGGTGGGCAGGAAAACTACATCTTTTGAGGAGGTTTGACCCTGGCATTAAGGTTAAGGTCACTCTCAAAGATGCTCGGCAGGTAGCACATGCCCTCATTAGTTCATACTAGGGCATGGTGTTGCGCTTTGTGTTGACAGTTCTGTGTCCCCAGAGCTGTCTGGGAGATGCAATGAAGTGGAAAGTGGAAGTAAACACAAGAGTGAGGGAGTCCCATTGATGTAGTGAGGCAGTTTCCATGCCTGCTGGTTTCTGCTTTCCCTGGGTGCATGGGCAGTGAGAGCAGGATCTAACACAGAGTGTAGAGGTGGAAAAGACCTAAGAGATCCATCTAGTCTCTCTCCAGGCAGGTGCAGTACTTTTATTTGAGCATCACACTGTTAGGATTTCCTGAGGTGAATCCATTAAGTGGATTCATGGCCACAGCTGAGCCTGACACCACAGCAAGCCCCAGCGTGTTGTGGTGCCATTATTTGGTCTAATGAGGGGAATAAATACACCTGGAAGTAGGGAATCCTCTCACATCCTGGGGATTAGGCTGGGTGGATGTGAAGCCTTATCAGCCCAGTTCCATGCAGGAGACAGAGGGTGATTTTCAGTCTCTTCAGCGGATGGTAAGTGATTCTTGAGTCCTGTTGCCTCCCAGCTGCCTCCATCCTTCATTACCTTCCTATCTCCTCCCACTGCCCCCTTCCTGTATTGCCACCCACTCTCATAATAGCTACTGCACCAGCACACCACCGCTGCAATAACAAACACCGCCTCATTTCAGCATGATGAATGAAGAGTTTTAATGAAACTGGCCTAAGCCATTCCTGGCAAGCTGCCTGGTTTTTGTTTGTTTTAAGCAGGGGTGATCCATCACCCTCCCGACTTCTCTCCATCGCAGCATCCCCAATCAATGCGCTGCACCAGCCTCCCTCCTCTATCCTGCACAAGCAACCTAGTCCCTGGTTCCCTCCAGTTACCTCCTCTCACCGTTTCCCCAGCCCCCTTCTAGGTGTGCTCCCTGCAATGAAGATTTTGGTTGAGTGTCTCCACTTTGCCAGGTGCTCTGTCTGTGGCTTATCAGGGTGCTCAGGGCCATACCAATGCAGATATCATTCTGTTTGTTCATCTCCAGTTGACAGTGCTCATGTGGATGCACATATTGTTCACTAATAGTACAGTTGAATGTCTGGTAGGTATTAATTACCCTCATAGCCTTATATTAGGGTCTCCTGTCTCTCCTGGAACAAGCTGTAAATCAAAGTGTGACTCACAGCTTTCTGAAAGGGTAAATATAAACAAGCAAGCCCTGAAGAGGGGAAGAAATAAAGCAGAGCTCCACCCAACCTCTTGGGAGGAGGAAAAAAAAAAAAAAAAGAAGAAGAAATGGGAGGGGGGAAAGCAATCTCAAAAGCAAGAAGCACTTAATCAAGTGAGCAGGTGCCAGCCCTCAGCTCAGCACGCTGGTGGTATTTGGGAAGGAGGGTAAAAGAGGTCCCTGTATGCATTAATCTGTCTTCTCGTGCAGTTTTTCATTATTACAGGGTAGGGAGAAGGAAGTGTGTTGTTCTTTTCCTTGTTTGAAGGAATTAAGCTGACGGGTGTATGTGCAAGTGGTAGAACGAGGCAGGACAGAGGAAGGGAGCAAGTCAACTCAAATACAGAGCTCAGTGTAACATCAAACATGGGATGCCTGGAAGAAAGCGAGAAAGCAATGTCAGTGTAACTTGCTTTTCTAACCTTTCTACAGCTGTCCTTAGTACTTATGTTTTTCAGAGCAGCTTGATGAGCTGTGCTGAATAAATGCCATTTTTAAGCATTTCTCCAAATGTTGACAATTTTTTTTTTTTTCTGAGAATAACCTACTGAAGTTTATTTCTATCTAAGAAGTACCCGGCAAAAGGAGTTTGGTTTCTTTAAGCACATGATGAAGGAAAACATGGGGCACGTAAGAATAAAACAGGAGAGTTAGCAGAATGCACCTGAAGAAACTTAGTAACCAGAGTTTTTGAAGGAAAACCTGTAAAAGTTTCTGGATAAAAGCATGTGTGGGTGTTTTAGTCCATAAAAGCTGTTCTGTGTGGCCAGATTCTTGTGACTTTCACAAGCATAATGAATGATAAGATTTGGAGTACCATTGTTCTTAGGATTAAGTCAGGTGTTTTGGGAATGCGGAGGTGACGTGCTGTCCTCGTGGTTTATTACTTCTGATTTATTTTTTTATTGAAGGATTCTCAGAGCAGAATCAAGATCTTGCAAATTCCATGAAGGGATTTAAAATTCCTCCCCTGCCTTTGATGCCAAATTGCTTTGCAACCTCTCCTGGTAGAGCATTCAGAATACAGCTTTCTCTGTGCAATGCTATATCTAGGTCTGTAGCTCGATACAGAGCAGGGTAGGAAGGGATACTGCTAAACAGAAGCTCTGGAAGAGAAGTCCTCGCTTTTAAAAATGTCTTGAAATCTCTAATGTTTCAGAAAAGCAGATCAAACATTTGTCAAAAAAATTTACCTTGACAGACTGACTGTGAAGCAGATCATTGCATAGGAGTATCCATTCCACATCTGTGCGACACTTCCATCCTTGCTACTTTACAACTTTCCAAGCTTCAACTTGTTATCAAGGAAGAAAACTTTTCTTCTTTTTTTACCTACCTGTTATCTCATCCCCAGCCTGCTGGGGGGGTTGAAGTAACCTTGCAAGTCCAATAGGGATGTAGAGATTTTCTTGTTTTGCCCTTTTGGTTAGGGAAAACTTGGCTGTGCCTTGTTAAATACATTCAAAATCCCATATGATTTATCCAAGCTTGTTCTTTTAATCCCAGGTTTTGTTCATACAAAGAAATTGTATCCCATACAGCTTACTAACTAAAGTGGCCCCATTTTCTTATAGGAGCCTGGTAGCAGACAGACCCTTTGTAGAGGATATGGAATGTCTCTTGTATTTATCAGTATTTCTTTTCACCTTTGCTCACTTGCTGTGAAAGTAACAGTTTACCTTGAAGAGTTCTGTATGGTCTTACATCCCACCACTGAAATGAGGGTACCCCTCAAATCCAAATACCCCTTTTACTACCTCCTCTTCCTGAATCTTGGTTTATTTTCCTTGAAAACAGAGTTTAAAGTAAATGTAGTAAGCTGTCTCATTACCAGGAGTATAAGCAGAGATCCAGTTAGTCAAGTGCTGTATTGCACAGGGAGATAGAAAAACCATATGGAGCCTGGGCTATCTAATCTAATCTCACTGTGTCTATATAATCTGGGTAAATGGCTAATCTATCACAAAGAGATAATAATAATTAAGGCTGCAACCAGGTTCCATTAGCAAAATTGATGTGTCCTGATTCCTATTGGGTTTACTTTGAAAGCAAAAGGGATTTTTTTTTCCCCATATAGCTCAAAGAAAATTAGTCAGGAGAGGTTTTTTGAGTTACAAGGCATTAACGAATTAACCCAGATTTGAGACTTTGGCTCCTACCTATCATTTGTTTTCTCATCTTCTAGCTAAACATAGCTTTATCACTGTCCTGTATTCCAGATTTGCATACGGCGAAAGCCTCTTGAGAATTCACTGCTGGATGTATTAGTGGAAAATAGGTTGTAAATCAGCAGAATCATTAACTCTTGTTTTATGTAAGAGCAGTGATTGCTTTGTACTTGGGAAAGAGGTGTTCTGCCACCTATTAGCCCCTCATAATCCAAAGAGAATATAAACAGTTATTTTTCAGGATGAGTAGGAGGGAAGTTTTCTTTTACACAGGTTCCTTGGAGTATTTACTGTCCTGGTGGTGATGATGGAGGCAGAGTAGACCAGATTCTTTTTTATCTTTTTTTAAAAACTCTGGCATTCACCTTTAACACTGAAGACTTCATGTGAAGAGGTTCATGAGTATGGGAGGGTAGAGGGGTGCTTGTGATTGAGACTCCAACTGTGGTTTTTTGGTTTGGTTTTGTTCACACAGCTTACTATGACAGAAAACAGCTTCATGACTTGTAGATTCCCTCTCGTCTCTGCTGTTCATTTTGGTGCGTAGACTACAAACTGATCTAGTTGGAGGAAGAAGGTTCTTTAAACCAGCCCAGGTTTTGGAGTGGTGCTTCCAAGAAGTCCTCTGAGCATCCTTTATCAGGAGAGCCAGGGATATTTAAATTATGGCAGCCTCCTGTCTGGCTTCTTATGAAGTATCTTGCAAGAGAACCTTGGCATGGCAAGGAAATGCTCTCACAACTCCTTTTTTTTTTTTTTTTTTTTTTTTTTTTTCACTTACCAGCCCTGTTTCTTATCCAACTAACACCTTTCTGCCAGGACAAGGAGCAGAGGCAGTACAGTGCCAGGGTGAGCATCTCCATCGGGGATTTGCCCTAGGACAGGTTCTCCTTGTGGCTCTCCTGCAGCTACAGAGCAGAATGCCAGGATCAGAGCTGAATCACACTGATTGTAACAGATTTGATGGGACCAGCTGCATCATCAACTCTGATCTCTATAAATCATGCAGTATCTTTAATTTAGAAAGATCCACAGGGGGAAAAAAAAAGGAACAACTAATCCAGAGTCTACAAAGCACTTCTTAAAAAGCCCATAGTACCCCATAGGAAGGGCTTAGGTGTGGGTTTTTTCCCCTCAAACAAAGGAACGTGGTTTTTTCCATTAAACAGTGGTTAGTAAACTCTGCTCTATAATGAAGCATTACTTGAAAGATGTTGTGCTATCTGCCAGGTTAAATGGCAGAGCATTACCTGCTGTTGGCCATGAGCAAGTATAATGGTGAAACATCACAAGATGAAGGTTTCAATTGACCCAAGTGTGGCTTTTATCTACAGAGCTCTGGTATGCTGAATGGTGCATATAGAATTTCCCTGATGTCTGACGGAGTATACGATGCAGTATTTTATGGATGTCCATTTACTGAAGAAGATTTATAACCTGGAGGGAATTTGAATATTCACCTTAGGACTACAGGTAGCAATGTTTGGAAGGTTCTGTATATCTGTGTTTGGTCAGTGCCTCATGGATGTTAAATAAAAGTGTTTGTCTTGACATGAGCAATTAGATGTCAGCTAGGTCTAGGGGTCTGAACCCAAGGATGCCAAGTGTCTGGTAACTCCAGCTTGGCTTAGTCTGCAATGTTGGTAAGACAGGGTACAAAGAATGTGTAAGACAGACAACGGTACTGTGAAGAGACAGACAGTGATTTCACGTTTGTGAAGAGTTAGGCAAGTGCTTAAACTGGTCATGTCTTGTACAGGCAGAATTCAGACAGTGAGTTAGTGCTTTTTCCTCTGTGCCTCCTGGCTCCTGCCGTCGTCCTTGACTTATTCAAAAAAGCAGCTGGTCTAAGCTGCACTTCCAAACTCAGAAAATATTCAGTACCCAAAGGGGATATGGGGGCTGTGCTGGAAGAATTTCTGTTGTTTTTCTAAGTCCAGTGTTGTGATATTTATGGAAGCAAGGAGCTGAAAGCAAGGGCTGGAGTCAGACAGCGTGTAGTTTGGAGCCGTATAAAACTACTTCAAACCAGCAGATCTCTGTTTTGACCAGCATCCAGATCAGGACTCCCCACACCAGCTCTGCCAATGCCCCGTCCTGCTCCTCTGCCTGGGGCTCCCCTCACTGTCTCCACACTGACACCTCTGTATTCCTGGGTTTGCTACACAGCTCTGCCAGTGCCTCTCATGCCTGTCCTGCAGATTTCTCAAGGGCTGAACTTCCTTTTCAGGGATGAATCGAGAAGGCCCTTTTTCTGTGCAGATGACTGCAGGCTCCACGCCCTGTTTCCTGCTGCCCAAAGCCTCAGAGCCTTGGAATTAAATAGTGAAGAGTATAGCAGAGCAGAAATCGCACCAATTATATTGAAAGCTCCAGTAGTTTGGATGTGCATCCTAGGACCTATGGAGGGATTTCTAAGATGCCTTTTTGCTTCTATCTTCCTTTGCTTCATTCCCACCTGTTTCCACACTATCCCATATGGTATCTGTCAGATACTATAATCCTACCCCAAGAACTCTTAATAAGGCAGAGATAAAAGTATTCCTTTATTAATAATCGTGAAAAATGTGTGTGGAGTTCAGAACTGGGAGAGTAAAAGAAAGACAGTAATTAGCTTGTTTCTGTATCTCTGCTCACTGAGGCATTTTGGATGCAGTGAGAAAATTCTTGACAGATTTTCTTTTCTTTTTGTTCCCCCTTTCCACCTCCCCTTTCCTTCTTTTCTTTTTAAGTATCATGCAAAGGTCTTGGGTTTAGGTTTTCGTTTTTTTTAATGATAAATTCTATAATCCTGGTACCATTTTT
>JANHGN010007420.1:52558-72073 GCA_024605025.1 Megaceryle maxima | reverse complement strand
TGCACCCCCCAATGTGGTACACAAGATTCTGCAGTGGCCTTGGTCTGCATATCAATCCTTAGTAGTAACTCTAAACACGGGGTGTTATCACTGCTCACAGCAAACACTGTCTGTGAAAACAATCTGCTAACTTCAGAAAGTTCTATTAGAAGAACCAAGCTGAACAGAATTAGTTCTGTTTTCACTCAAACCAAGACAACTGTAAAATAGGAAGTTCTATTATGTGAAAACTGAACTCTGCAAAACAGCAGTACATGTACTGAAGTTGCAATTCTCTTCTAGCAGTGAGATACAGAAGTCCAATTGATCTTTTCCATCTGATTCTTATAATTGAAGAATAATAATTCTTATAATTGAAGAATTTAAGTGTTCTAACTTAATTATAGGAATTACAGCTTCAGTATGATGGAGTCAACCTTTATTCCTCTTACAAGTTTAGAACTGAGGTGAATGAGTTGATGCACTGTATAATGTAGAATCCAAGGCTATGAAGGAAGTGGGGAATGAGCAACTGCAGGAGCAGATAAAACAGTTTTTTGGGCATAGTGCTAAAATTGTTATTTTTGCATGAATTGTTCTATAATGTGAAAAAATTCAATACATATGTTTGTGAAACTTCCTTAAGTTTTTCTTGATTAATTATTCTTTAATAATTAGTACTATATGCTCCTGAAATAGAAGAAATATTCAGCTTCCCCAAGCCATCTGTTGAACGTCAACTTATTAATAGAAAATTTTCCCTTATTCCATGTGTGTGGCTTGTGTAGTCAGACATTGTTCAAATTTGTTTCTTGGATAACAGTGTAAAACTGTCTTTGCATTCATATTACCTTAGGGAGGACTTTTTATTATTAACATCCCCAAGATAGACTTTTGAGCTAGATCCTCTGGGTTTTGTCAAAGAGAATACCTCAAAGGCTGAAGGGTAGCTTGAAAATAGCTCGGAACAGTTGCAAAGAGCAGCTTCTGGTACTGTTTCACTACTGTGATATAGCTTGTATTCCTCTTGGTAATGTGGGGTGAAGTTTGCTCAATGGCAGCCTTTTGTCCTCTCTGTTACAGTGAAACTCTGCTATGTGTGATGAGGAAAATAGAATTTTATTAAAAAAAAAAAAAAAATTACTGCTTGGTTCCGGAAGATATTTGACACCTGAGAGAAATGCTTCCAACACAACAAAATGGAAGTAAATATTAGTGTTCACACTTAGGCAGAGGTGAGAGAGGGTACTGTGTGCTGCCTGGTGAAGATTCTCATACCTGAAGGATTGTGAACAGAAATATAGTTTGATTCAGCTAACAGAGACTGCATTAGAATATAGCTTGCATAACATACCTCTGTCCAAATACCTCAGGGAATAAAAAGTTGAGTGTTTTATATGTTTGCTAAAGGTATAAGAAAGAGTTGGTCAAGCAAGTCTTCTGAATGCTAGTGGAGTTAACCACTGAAAACCAGGAAAAGGTTTTTTAAACATTGGCACCTTCCTTGCATTTAAGTAGTAGAAATACAGCTTAATGTGTCAGGTTTTATGCGAAGTACTGTCTCTAATTGGCTGATAGAGAAAATGAGGTAAATTAGTAAGGGTACAATAAATTTAACCTCTCCTTGGGCAGCAGTAACTAAAAGTAGATCTTAAAATATATACATCATTGTTCTTCAAATATAGGAGAAACAATTTGTCTCTGCTGACGTTTCTATCTCTAAACATATAAAGATGAGAGGATTTCTTGCTTCTATTTTTCATTGTGAAAAATATACACTATTCAGCCACTGTTCTGTATTTCAGAATATTTGAGCTGATGTGTAAAAGAGAAAGAAATTGTAGAAAATCATCCACTGACTTTATAAAGCTATGAAAGACATAAAAGCCTGTGTGTTCATTGAGCTTATAAATCAACAGTACTGAAAAATGCTCTGGTTATGTTTTCCTTAAATTTTCTAGTTAAAATGTTATTACCTGATAAATTTTATTCTGCACTAGCCATGTTGCTCTCAGGAAAACATACGATTTTAAGTAAATAATGGGATAGACTGAGTTTTGCAGACAGTTTATATGATCATTAGGATCATATAAAATAAATCATAGGAATTGAAGTTTTTGAGAATTAAAGTTTGGGGGGGTTTTATTTAATTACTACTTTTTATACTATTTTACTGATTAAAAAAGTGTATGATAACTTGATCTGTGTTCTGTTTCAGCCTTGCTGTTCACCCGGATAAAACGTTAGTAGCTACAGGGCAGGTTGGGAAGGACCCTTACATTTGCATCTGGGATTCCTACCGGGTACAGACCGTGTCTGTTCTTAAGGATGCACATACACATGGAGTTGCTTGCTTAGCTTTCGATTCAGATGGCCAGGTTTGTATATATTTTTTCTGTGTTTAGAATATAGTTTGATTGCTGATTCTAGAAGATGGGTGTGTTGAAGTATTTTATGTTTCAGTAACTATTTGGCTCTAGTACTGAGACTTCTATTACAATTAAATTTGTAGTGCAAGGACTGCAAGTACAACTCTTTCAAAGCAGATGCTTTTGAGACAAAGATTATAACTTAGCATTCACCTCAAGTGGAGGTGTTGGGTGTTGGACAAATATCCATAGAAAAAACGGCCCTCTGTGGCTCAGGTATAATAGCTACACCACATACTTGTCACCTACTGTTCAGAGATCAGTTCCTGGCAAAGTCCTTGCAAGCCTGCAGCTTTTTTGTCAGAGGAACTCCTGGAATTTCACTGGTGGGAAAGGCTCGTTGGCTGGGGTGAAGAGTCAATTTAATTGAGTTCCAGGGATAGGACACAGAGTGTGTATGTGGTTAGATTATAGGATATTTTGAGACAAAATTTAAAATATAAGGAAGTGGTGGGCTATTCACAGCTAAACACATAGATTTATTTATTTTTTTTCCCCCTCTGGAGGTGAAACATTGAAGGCATTCTGTTGTGAATGAAGTAGGAGGAAAACAGATCTGTGATTCACAAAAACATGTGAAATATGTCACATTAATAATTTTATAAATATCTGTCTATGCAATTTTGTCATTATTGATATCCAAATGAGTTTTATAGTGTAACACTGTGGTCATTCTTCGTAGTTGGTTGCTAAAATATTTTTAGGAATGCTTAGATTAACTGATACCTGGATTCTTGCACAGATCCTTACTGACTTTTATATTTGTCTGTTTACCTCAGAATTTAATTCCAATTGGCAGAACTGCCTGTAGATGATTTTCTTACAAACATGTACTAGGTGGTTAGCTGTCTGTTGAGAAGTGCTTTATTATCATCTGCCTAGCTAGTATTCCGCTGCTCACAGAGTGTTTTATTACTCTTTCTGAGATCAGAACTGGCCATACAATGCATAGAATTTATTATCACATGAAACAAAAGTATTTTTTATTGTGCATTATCTTGTGTATATTCAGTTTAAAGATTAGTCTGAAATGAAGGACACCAACATGAGCCATTGACTTTAATGTGTTTAAAAAGCATCAGGTAACTTGAATTACTCAACAGCATGATGGATTATATTTCCTTATTAAAAATTTGAACTTGCTTTCTATTTTAAGACTGATTTTCAGCCATGTTCTTCCATTTTTCTTAAAGCCATTTCCTTTGAAATCTCATGTGCCAATTCTAATTAAAGTCATAGGTGTTCCTGGGAATTGTGGAATGAAAAATCAGATGAGAAAACCCCTAAATCAACAGAACAAAATTTTGAGTACTGTAATATTTTTTTAATCTAGTGTTCATTCAGAAATACATGGTCTTAAAATTTTCTGTCATTTTTAAGTTCATAAGACTAGTGGGTAATTTTTTTTTTTTTTAAACCTATTTAAAAAATAACAATGAAAGACTCACCAGAGATCCCAGTCAGTATGAGCTAAAGGTGGAGGCTTTTCTGAAAATCCTGCTGGGTGCTTTTCTGTAATTAAAAACTTAATTTCCTTCTGTGATGACCTTGCAGAACAGTAATGTTCTGTTTCTGCAAGTGCTGAAGAAGTTGCAGTTTATTTGGGAAATAAAAATTTGCACAGAACACTTATTTCTAGAGAAAGACCAATGCTGGAAAACATAAATATGGATAATGTATCTTGGCTTTTTGCTGCTCTTTCTGGCTTTTCAGAAGAAGCTGCTGTGCTGAGCCAAAATTAAAGGGCATGGCAGAAAGCCTTTGAATATTTGGAATTCATTGCAGCTAGCAGTTCCAGTTTTAGTCAGCACACCCAAGGGAGCTGGCATATCATGATAGGACAAAACATACTTTGCATACATTGTTTGTTGCATTCGTTCTAATGTGTACCTTTCGCTCTTTTGTATGGAATGTCTCTTAATACCCAAAAAAGTTTTGTATTTTAGCCCCAAAACACAATTTTATCAATCCTGCAAGATACAGATGCAATAAGGAGCGTAATCTTTTCTCTTCTACCTCAGTCAGCTGGCCCCTTTCTAATTAAATAAAAGTGGGCTGAGGAAAAGCCCAGATAATTCTGCTTTTCTACCTGAGCTGGATCCTCATGAAGTCAACTTGGCTACCTTCCTCTGCTGTGCACAGCTGCTGGTTCCAAGGGTAGCTGTTGTGTTGAATGCTGCACAGCTCCAGCATGTGCATTTAGTGTGGTCTCAAAACAGGGACACTGCATCTATATTTCAGCCAAGTTAATTAGCTCCTCTTGTACCAGAAACTCTGGGGTGCCTGTTTCAGGCATTCAAATGAAATCGTTCTGAAATATTACTCCCTGCTGGACTTCAACTGATCTGGCATGGAGACAGCTTAGTTGTCTCTGCAGTGTTCCTTGGCATAATGTACCACAAGCTGGGGAATGGAAAGTAAACAGGATTTGTTAGCTTTTATAATACATGCAGAAGGTCAATATGCAGTCTAAATCAGGGGAAAGCCTAGATGCTTCCTTTATTTTACGTACCTTCAGAACAGCTTTAAATTGGTAGACAAATATATTCTGATAAATGTCCTATTTTCTATATTGCCTGTAATTAGTATTGTCTCTTAAAAGTACTGATGGGAGCTGAACGTCTTGCAGAACTGTTGCTATTTAAAATTATGTATTTTAGTTTGAGCTTTCTCTGAATGAGCAGGAGATGACATTTGGTGGAAGGAATGCTGCACTTTATTCAAATCTTTAATGAAGAGCTGTCAGTTTGCCTATAATTAAAAATGTCTGTTGAATCAGGAATTAACTGGAATTTCTCCTTAAAAATACTCACTTCTGCCATTCACAGAATTACTGACAAAGCTTTTATATTGAAGTATTTCACCACTGCTATACAGTTCAGTTTCTGTTCTATTTTAGATGAAGCCTTTTTTGTGCTTTCTAAAAAAAAAAAAAAATTATTTTTAAAATGGAGTGAGGTGGGCACTGCCATAATACAAATATACATTTCTAAATTTGTCATTAGGTAGCAGTAGGCTTCTTTAGACAGATCTTCTAAATCTGTGTAGATTTAAGAATAATTGTTTAATTATGTGCATAAACTACTCGGCAAATATTTTCTTCTGGTAGTTTTGTGAATTCTCTAAACAGAATTCTGTCAAATTCTCATCCAGAAGAAGGACTAAAAGTGTGTTTGAACAAAAATGGAAATTGAGCATTTACCACTTTTCTGCCAGCAGGAGAACTTCCTCAGTAGACCTTTGTTAAAAGAAAATAGAAGATATTTCTTCATTTGCTCTAGCACTTTCCCTGTCCATCTATACCACTAATGGTAATTTCTTGACTGGTGGTTACAGCTCAGGTCTGATGCTGTTCACATCATGAATCTAAATGATACTGTAAGAATTGCCATGGTTTCCATGGTGAAGAGAAGAGCATAAAAGAGGTGAGAAAAAGTTGGAGTCAGTGAAGGTTCCATGGAAAATGTCTTGTGTTTTGATCAGTACATTCAAACCCCTGGGTATGTGTAGATTGCTCAACATCGAATAAAACTTATTTTTGCTACAATAATACCCCTTTGTGAAAATAAATATTTCTGTCCTGGTAACTGGCAGGAGCATGTTCATTCTTTTCCTTATTTGATTTTCCTTTGTTATCATACTTATAGTAATCAAGCATGTTGTCCTAAATTAAATGCAGATGTCCAGTACACATCTGAGATGGAACCACAAATTTTTAACCTTTATCTAACATTTCAAAGACTCACATATGGAGAGTCTTGAAACAGATTTTGATGTAATATGTCCTAATCAAGTCTTTGACTACTTGGTGTCTTGCACATTCATGCAGTAGATTCTGACACAGTCTGGTTTAACAAGCTCTCAGGTGTTTTTATTTCAGTGAAGAACAATAAGTAGACTGGACTCAGGGGAACTTGTGGTAGAAGTCTGTAAATAGGTTGGGGGGTGGGGCTTGTTTGGTTTGTCTTGGTTTTCATTAATACTGTATTGCTTAGTACATTTGCTGGGAGGATATTGGTTGGGTTATGCATTATTAATTAGCCAGATTTTAGGTACTGCATTAGGCTTAATGAGTGTTGTCAAGTCCCGTGAAAGCAAAATCTAAAAAGATACATTTCATTGCTCTAAAATAAAGAACTATTAAGAAGATTGTGAAGGGGCTGTGTGTGTACCTACTGCATCTAAACCAGAGGCTTTTGATAGTGGCTCTTTTAAGAAGGAAGATAAACATGAGTTTTTAATGCTTGCTTATACATGGCCTGAAAAGGTGCGGAGTACTTTGTCCTGAATTATTTTGTTACAGAAGGAAAACTGGAGCCTTCTCTTTCTTTGTGAATAATAATTTATTCTCTCGGTTGTATAGTAGTTAATAGCCTTATTGTAATTAGTATTTTCTCTAATATAGCACTGTAGAGGAATCTCTGGTAATTACACTTGTTTTCTTTGCTGGCTTTGTCCTTTTATATTATCACAGACATCTCCAGACTTTAAACAATTTTCCTATTGAAAATTTGAGCCATAAAACAATGGACATTTAATTGAAGGAAATTCAACTGAAGAGATTCAGTTTGCAAGTCATCTTCTTGAAGCAATTCTTCAAGAAAAAGGACTGGTCAATGTATTCTCTGAAACATATGTCCATTTGGACCAGATGGTTCATCTGCTGATCTTCATCTCTGAAACAAAAAGCAAGGTTTCATGTATTGCCTGTTCTTGAAGTGCAGGCTTTCCTTTAAGACGAAAACACATAGGACCTTCAGTGGGACTATTAATGCCTTCTGATAAGAAGTTATTAGAGAGGACAATGAGAAGAACATAGGACAGCAGTATGGTCACAATATATATGTCTGGTTTTAAGAAGTCGTGTTACGGAGCTGTAAGATTGTTTCCCATAAAAATAGTCTCTCATCTTCCCATAGTGCAAGTTACTCAGACATGTTCCTCTTAATAGTATATGTTGGACATATCCATTATATATCCCTATCCAACATATGGTGGCATCACATCCATTATATACACTTACAGTACATTTGGTGGTTTGATATACTAAGCTATGTCAAAAGCAAGTATTAAAAGTAAATCCAGTTCTGATTGTAAAGCTCAACAAGATGATCATAATGAACAAAATCATATTTGGAAATAGCAAGAGCTTTTGTTTCCCCTTCACTTTTTATTATTAGCTTAATAAATCAAAATGCTAGAATAATGTGCACCTGTAACAAGCACCTCAAATATTTAATGACAAGAATTGTACTTGAAAGATTGGTAACCTGAAATTAACCTGTCTTTTTTTAGAAAAGATAAGGCATTTCAGTGCTCTCTCCAGTGAGTAAATGGTAAGTGTGAGTATCTCGATGGTGCCTTTGCAATGCACTTCAAACACGGTCACATGTGGATATATCAGTTTGTACACAAAATAATCTGAACTACAGTAAAGTGATTTTTTGAGTTGATTTTCTGTTAACTGGATTATTATTGCTTTTCCTTAGCGTTTAGCTTCAGTGGGACTGGATGCCAAAAATACAGTGTGTATTTGGGACTGGAAGAGAGGAAAGCTACTGGCAACAGCTACAGGCCATTCTGACAGGGTAACTAACTGGATGAAGGGTTTGATGGATTTTGTCTGGGATAATTTTTGTTTCTATTAGGTTAATGCAAAAGTAATTTTAATCATTCTATCTTGCTTCTAAAACACTGAGCAAGGAGTTTGTTTCTTTTCATTATGCCAGCCATAGCACATGTGTTAGTAAGCAAGGCACATGATGGATTGTTGAGCTGAATGTCTAGTAAGCCTAGGGAGAAAATATTTTGTAACTACACAGTGATCAGGATGATTTGAAGCTCTTTATATGAGATGTTAAATGCCATCTCAGCGGGCAAAGATCATGTTTCTTCTGAATATGTCAAAAGTTTATCCCGAGGGAAAGTTTCATTATCTCCCTTTTCTTTTGCAGTTACCTGTTGAAGAAACAGAATTAGGATAAATATTCCCTTTATATCTATTAACTTCAGGAAAAGCATCAATAACTTCAATAAATAAATCAAAACCTCAATAGATGAGAACTGAGCAAGTTTGAATTTAGGATATTATTCAGGATTAGGAAATAGTTAAACAGGTTTAGTATCAGCAAACTACTTCCCCAGCATAGATAAGCAAAAGGAAGCATAGATCAGCAAAAGGAAGCATAGATTAAAATAAGTTATGGAGACATTCTGACAACTTTTATCCATATTATGATATTATAATATATATAATATTTAGGTATTATAATGTTTTACTACACATGATGGAGTATTTATATATGCAAAGCAGCAGACTAAACCCTTCCTTATGGTTTGTGTGTACATACATTTTATCTGCATCTTATGTATCATCTGAACAAATCTGGTAGTTCAGTTTTACTTACAATGTTCACAACACAAACGAATCTTAGTCCTTATTCAAAATTCTCTTTCAGAACTGATTCACTTCCCAGTTACATCAGTGCAAGTTTTGCTACTGACCTCAGTAGGTACAAAATCTGGTTCTGAATTAGCAGAAGACTTCAAGACAGGCAAAAAGTACTAAAGTCTTAGTCCCGGTGGACTTTCACAAACAGAAAAAGGAGATTTTGCACTGAAGAGGGTGTGGGAAAGAAAGCATATATAATTAGGCCACAAATTCTGATGATTTAGTGTGCAGGAGTCATAAAGCATTTCTGAAGGGGAAATACCCCATGTGTTCTAACAAAATTTAAATTAAATAGTACTTAAACTACTGTAAATCCTGATGCTTATAAAGAAGATAAATATTTTGTAAGAAGGCAATACTTCCTTGTGTATAAAATGAATGATGGGTGAGTTGAAGATGATATGATCCTGTAAGCCAATTGAAATTCCTGTGAATTATACTTAACAGCTGAAGAGCTAAGAGCAGCAAAATGTCCCACTGTCTTTCCCTCCAGACACACACATTTTCTGAAGGAAAAACTCACTGTGGTATCCTCACTGGTTTTTAGCTTGGACGTTGAAAAACTGAATGCCAGAGGTAAAAAGTCTAGAAGTGACATATTGATGAAAGTCTGGGCCAAATCACAAACTTTTTGTTTCCATACTTTATACAGTATTTTTCATTTGGCATATTCACATAGTCACAGGACACACTGTGAGATTGTTCTGGTAAGCTGTCTATGATCTGATACTTCATTTTTTGGTGCATGCTGTTGTAAATGTAACATTAATCAAAATGAAGAATTCAGTGTTAACTCTTAGGTCAGAGGAATTATATTTATCTAAACTTGAGGAACATTAGCTTATGCCATAATTCCCATTTTATCTGAGACGGTAAATATTGTTATTGAATAATGTCTTGGGGCTGGAATAGTTTGGTAGTGTGAAGGCAGGAATGAGGTGTGTTGACAGAACTATATGAGGAAGCCTGCATATTTGGCTTAATCTTTGTTTACAAAGAGTTCTAAATTTACCTAAATAGTGTTTTCATTTTTACTAATATGTTGCAACAGAAGTGATGCCTAAAAACTGGTAAAATCGAACTGAAGCAATATGCAATTGCTGTAAAATTTAAAATAGCAGCTTTTAACTGTATTTCTTAACAGATATTTGATATTTCCTGGGACCAATATCAGCCAAATAGAATTGTCAGCTGTGGAGTAAAACACATAAAGGTAAACAGCTTTTATAGTTTACTTGTTGAAGAGTAAAGAAATGCCGTGAAGGAAATCTCTCCTCTTGTATGATGAGGGCTTTAAATATAAGACAATTTATATTTTTCTTTCTTTACTCTCTGAACATTTTAGCAAAATGTTTTGTTCAAAGACAGTTTAGACATTGAGCAGTGACTGGGGTGCAGGTCCACTTAACAAGCAAGGCAGGAAGATCATTTGGTAAAATTTTCATCATTATATACTTGTAATTTTGGGGTTCCCTGCCCTCTCCATTCCATCTAAATTGTCTCCAAATTGTCTCAGCCTCTAGTGATTTCTCTCCTCAAGCATCCCAAAAGGTCACTGAACAGGTATAGAAGGAACTGAGTTACAAGTATGGATGGAATGAACTGCTGTTTGATCTATCATGCTACCAGCATTTGCAGGAGTACCACATAGAAGGTATGCAAGGCTTGCAGATATGAAGGTGAAAACTCTAGTGTCACTACTTTCTCCCTGTAAATAACCTTTTCTGGAGGAGATTTAAATATGAACCTAGATATAATACTATAAATTTAGGATTAAACATTCTTGTGCCTGTTAAAAGCTTAGAAAGAAAACCTTGTTTGCCAATATTCCCTGCAAGTTTCTATTTTTTTCCTGTCTCATCAAAAGAGTTTCTAACAGATGGCAATTATTTCACATGACTGACGTGGGAAGAGCTTTAACTAGAAGTTTAGGAAACCAGTTAATATCTCTAGTTCTGGTTACTGAGAAGCTTGTGCCCTTAAAACCACCACTGCTTTCAAACTGTGGGTGGTTTTGGCAGCAGTGATACCATCTGTTGTATTCTGCAAGTTCTTTTCCGAAACTTGTCTTTGTTTGGCACCTGTATTCTGTTTAAAATGACCATATTTACCCTGAATGTGCATAATACCAGGTAAAGCAAATGTATATAGATGGGGCATAACAGGAAAATAAAAATAAAAAGGAAGTGTGGTGGGGAAATGATTAGTTCCTCTCCAGTGATGCTCAGACAGCAGTCTGTATACTTGCCGTTCATTATAAGGCTGTGGGAATGTGATAATTACTTTAACTTGCAGCAAAGGAAAAGAACAGCTCTGAAGTAATTGTATTGCTCTGATAAGTGGGACTAATGCTTGGGAATAGTGCCATTTATTCCATTAGCATTTCAGTTTTTTCAGCTTGTTTGACTGAGCAGATAGTTGAAGCTGTAGCAAAGCCTAGGAGCTAAGGAATCTCACACTGAGCTCAGGATCCTCCCTCCACCCATTTCCTCTCACTGCTACCTGCTCACTTGTACTTCCACTGCTAACCAGGAGTGAGGAGAGTAAATGTTTTACTTGCAGAATGAAAACCCTGGGGGAAGTATTCCTACTGCTTTCTCATAATTGGCTTATCTTAAGAGGCAAAGGGAAATAGAGTTGAATTAGAAATAGAGATGGATCTGAAATAAAAGTCCTTAATCCAAGGATTTTCTGGAATTGATCTTCATAGGAATTTTGTAGGAATAAGTACAAATATAAATATCTAAAAATTCTGCTTATAGCCACAAAAAGATATAGGCATATAAAATGGGAATGAAATAGTCATTATGTATGTCAAACACTTCAATATTCCTGTCAAATCTCTGAAGGTATCTCTCCTGTGTGCAATGGACCACACAGCACAGATGCCTCAACTAGTACAGACCAGAGCTGGCAAGTCTGTTCAGGACCATGCTACACCACATGGATTTACTGTTCTGTTTCTGCAGGTGTCCAGAACACCCTTGTACTGGCAGGCCTGGATATTTCAGCACTGCTCTTGCACATCTAATTGAAATTTTCTTTGCTCTGCTTTACCTGGAAAGCCTGATCCTTGAGGAGGAGCTGAGTGCACTAACTATCCTCCCTGCTTGATAAAATTATGTTTATTAAAAATAAAAAGTACAAAAGTAAAAGCACTCTGAACTGATTCAGAAAGAAAAAGTATTATATTTCTAGTCCACCACTAAAGACACCCCTCTAAGACAAACTTTGTATTGTCTTGACTTTTTTCCCCAGTCCATCTTACATTCTTTTTTCACAGAATGTTACTGTGTCTGTGTAGAAATCAAGTTGTTATTCCACACTTAGAGAACCTACTGCTGTCATATTCAGAGTTGTTTCATGTACAAGCTTTTGCAGTCTCTGTCCAACAGATGGTTTCTCAGTAAATGTAACTATATTTGAAGGACATCTCTCTTTTCAGTGAACTGGAAAAGTGCAGAAATGTCTACTCCAGGCATGTAAATTCTTCAAGATCAAGTATTTTATTACTTCAGAACTGTAGCTATATTTTAAGTTTTGCAGACAAGAAAAATGCACCATTCCTGGCTACTAAAAAGTGTGTATTTGCATTGACAGATATCACCCAGCAAAACATGATAAAAGATAGTGAGATAATGAGAAGGGGTGGTGTTGCAGTGGTCAATCAGAATTGTGCCTCACTTTCTCAAACAGTTTGATCATTTTGTTTTGTTCTTACATTCACTGCATTTTCTTGGGATTTCCTTGATAAGCAGTTTTTGGAGTAACAGTCATTCTGATAGGACTGCAGGATTTGTTTAAGTGTCTGTCCAGACACTGTTCTGTACGAATGTACATCTGTGAGATCTGTGCACTAAAATGGAAATAACAGAAATTCTGCAGAAATGTTTCCTAGTATGCTGTTTACATTTCACAGTTCTGGACATTGTGTGGAAATGCCCTGACAGCAAAGAGAGGAATATTTGGTAAAACGGGAGACCTCCAAACTATCCTTTGTTTAGCATGTGCAAAAGAAGATATCACATACTCTGGTGCTTTAAATGGAGACATCTACGTTTGGAAAGGGCTAAACTTAGTCCGCACAATTCAAGGAGCACATAGTGTAAGTTGTGTTTTTAATGTCATTTCCTGAAATGAACTGTTGTTGAATAGAAAAACTTCTTAAAGACTTATCTACAGAGATTTTCTTCTGTTTCAGGACAGAGGAATGTCTAAGACTGTTCATCGATTCAGAATTAATACGTAATCTTTTATTTTGTTTACTTCTTGTCAACAGATGGTAGCAGCTGAATAGATACTGACAGAACTGCTGGTATTTATAGCATCGAATTAACCAAGCAGACTAAATCTGAAGTGAAGTTTCTAAATCTAAAGTTGTGCAGATTGAGTAGCTTCAGTTATGATCACTTTACTTTAAGATGGTTGATAAACAAAAGATCCTATTTTAAATAGAATTTTACCACTAAAATTCCCAACACTGAAGACTGACTTTTCATGAAAACTTCAGTGTGGAGTAAATCTGCTTAATCTGTGAATTGCATTCCAGCCATATTCCCAGGACAGTTTACTCCAATTGGCTTCATAACAACATCTAATTTGGAGCATTTATAATTGCAGAGCGAGAGAGAAATGTGGAGGATCATGTTAGATTTCTAACTGCTCTAGTGTAATACATCTATGTCTGTGTTGTTGCCGCAGTAAAGGCACAGCAGGATTTTAATGTCTTGTTTCAAGTGTGATTGTGACTAATGGCATTCTAGCATGGGTGTTTGGGACAAAAGGCAACCAGATTATTTTCCTTATAGGAGTGATATAACATCTAACAGTTGTCGCTATAGTTTTCTTCTAGAACCTTTCTAGAAAAAGCACTGAAAAAGATTTTCTCTGACCCCCCAAAATTAGTTACATTGGAAATGCATCCAGATTCGTAGTAGCTCTTCAAATGAGCTTTAGGTGTGCAGGAGAGTAATTGGTATTTATAGAAGTAATCCCTGATTTAGGAAATCAGTCATACTAAAATCAGTGGGTATCCTACCTGCAGAACTCCTGTGTAATTGCCAAGTTGTGTTTATGTGCAACTGCAATAACATGGAAGTATCTTTGGCATGCAATAAACCCCTCTAGTATATTTACAGAATTTTGTTTACAGAATTTTATTGAGATTCATTAGAATTATTAAAAACAATTGCTATATAATGTGTTCTGTTTTAAATTACGGTGTTTGCCATGGCTAATATGAATTCTCTTGCCAAATTTCTAATCTCTTATGTAATTAATTATTAGAAGTATTAATTTATTAAGACATTGACGAAGGCCACTTTCAAAATGGAGTTCTTCATTGTATGAATTTCCATGCAGTGCAACTCGAGTCTTAACTAAGAGGCTTTTCTAATAAAATACTGAATCAGCAGGGATTCCATGAGGTGTTCCGATGTAGTACAGCACAGTCATCAGTAATGCGACACTTCCAAAAATGGAGCAGAAATGCAATCTATAATAAAAACTTGTCTCTCAGTGAAAAAAATGAATTGACACTCTTTCAGTTCCTGTCAGATTCCAAATGATGTCTGAACTGACGTAATGAAAGAATGCCTCAATTATCTCCACACCTGTAAGAATATTTGTATTGCTTGTTTGCTTGGTTTTCTTTATTCTGGGTAACTTTTTATTTTAAGTGTTCCATTATCTATTTAATAGTCCTTGTAATAATATTAATTAAGCCACATTTAAAGTTCTGCAAATAGGCTATAACACTGCTACTAGTACCAAAACTTCTACATAAATCACTAAAGTGGGAGCACTTGAAATAAAAAAGTATCTCCCAGTGTTTGTTGGTTTGCTTTCTGGATGGACAACTTTTTACTGCCTAGCAGTTTCTAGCCCTTAACAAGAGTCTGTTCAAAACCAGTTTCTCTGTGTCTTTAAATCAATTGTAAAGAACTCTAAAACTTGCTACACTATTTGTTAACAGGCTGGAATTTTTAGTATGTATGCTTGTGAGGAAGGTTTTGCCACTGGAGGGAGAGATGGTTGCATTCGGTTATGGGACACTGATTTCAAACCAATTACTAAAATTGATCTCAGGGAAACTGAACAAGGATACAAAGGTAATGAGTTATTATTTTAATGTTTTCACACATCTAGATGATGGATTATGACATGATTTAATTTGAAGCATAAATGTCTCTGCATACTGCTGAGTTTTTTACTTAATGGCTGTATTTTCTTTTGAGATCTGTATTCCCTTTTTTATCTCTGATGATGATGTAGCCTGAAGAGTTTTCCATGTTCATAGTACAAACAGAGAGATGCTTACAGCTGCTGCTCCCCACCATGCAAATACAAGAAGATAAGTAAAACCTAATTAAACACAAAAGGATAGGAGAATTAGGTTAGCCAGTCTTTAACTCAATTAATTAATTGCAATTCATTTAACTAATTGAGATTTCTGAAAACTGGTATTCAAAGATGCTGAGCATCTGAGCACTCCATTAGGTTCATTTGGAATGGTTGCACCTGGCATATTTGATAGAGATAATGTTATTAAATTCTTGACCATCATATTTGTTGAATCCAATCATGTGTCTTATGAGCTTAGTCATTACATTAGTTTATGATTAACCTCTCAGAGTACTTCTAGTCTTCATCGATCATAATGCACAATTTATCGAGATCTTAGTCTACTGGGAATTTTACACAGCCATTTGGATTTGTATGCTTTTGTCAGCCAACATGGTCATGGTTAATTTCCCCTGCTGCTTATGTTTTTAGACCTAGTTTTCATACTAAAGTTAACGTTAAAATAGTCAAGAGGCCATTAAAAAGGATAAAATGTTCTCTCAATTATGCATATTTTGTCTATGATCCAGTAAAAAGCTGGTTCTGTTTATTATTCAAGTTGCTTAAACCAGATGAGATGGTGATTCTAATACTTGTGAAATGCAATATCCAGGCTCATCCAACAAGCAAACTGCCAACAGCCTTAGATGAATGCTGCTCCACCAGTTTGCTTTACTGTAGTGTAAACTCGTGGGCTTCAGTCCTCAACAGAAGTTGTCAAATACAACTGAAAAATTAGAACCTTGAGGATGACTGCAGGCCATAAAATCCCAGAATGTGCTTACAGCCTGCCACCGTCATTTTAAAAAATTTTTGTCTTTTTCCTGTTTCAGGGTTTCTTCTCTCTCTGTGTTCTCTCAATGTGATGCAAATCTTGCCTGTGATATTCCTGTTATATCTCTGTCATTTTCTGATGTTTCTGTCTGTTATGTCAGCTACTGATGACCAATTCCATTTAGTGCTTGCTCCCAACAGACTGCGGAAATTTTTGTTTCAGATTCAGTTATGTCACTGGCACTGATGAGTCTAAACGCATAAGTAACTTCAAGCAACAGTGTTAGCCTTAACTGCTTACTGATGACCTTCTGTCCCTCCTTTCCAATGACTTTTTTTTCCAAAGCAGTTTGCAAAGGCATCAGCTTGTAAACTTAAAACTTCTTTCTAGGATGCCAGGAAGACTTCTTCCCTCCTCACCCCGTGGTACATGCTCATTCATCAGTCATCCTGTACTGAAGAGCACTAAGATGCTTTTTAAATAAGATGCATCACCAGTAACAGTCTGATCATAGGCCTGGCTTCTGTATTTATATAGATATCTCTATTAGTAAAAAAATCTGATAAAAGATAATCTTTGTCTATGTGCAGTATGTTACAGAAAACATTACCTTTCCCACATCAAAAGATGTACTTTCTATTCTAAATCTTAAATATGCCCATTTCCCACTTAACATCTTAACTTCAGTTCTTGTGTGGCCTTTTGTTTGTAACAAGATGATGTCAGTCATAACTTCAGTGTAACTCAGTTTATACTGAAGTTGGTTTTTTATTTTGAATAATAATCAGTTTGGACTAAAGTGGAGAAGTGTGATAACACAGACAAGCCATTTAAATGTACCATTAAAATTGTATTTAACATTTTATTTACATTTGCAAAAAGTACTTAGAAAAGGAATAAATTCAGCTTCAGTCACAGGAACCTTGCTTAATCTAAAATTTAAATCTTTAAATCATGGGAAATCAAATTGTTTTTTAGAGTAAATTCCCAAGGTGTATGCAAAGCATAAGAGCTTGATCCCTTGAGAAACTGGCACAGCAATGTTAGACATTCAGCATTTTCCCAGGACTGCACATTCTGGTTTTCTTTCAAATGGAGCTAATTTAACAGAACTGTTTTGAGATTTTAATCAGCTGTGACGTATTATAAGACTTCAGTGTCAAAACATAACAGCTGTTATAAATTAACTCTTGAAGTCTTAATGATCTTAACTGTACTGTCACTTTGCCTTGTCATTGCTATTAATCTAAGGTTATTCTGTCCCTTGTAAGGTTTGTCCATCCGAAGTGTCTGTTGGAAAGCGGACAGACTTTTAGCAGGGACACAAGACAGCGAAATATTTGAGGTGCTAGTAAGAGAGAGAGATAAACCCATGCTGATCATGCAGGGTCATTGTGAAGGGGAGCTCTGGGCCCTGGCGGTCCATCCAAAGAAGCCTTTAGCAGTCACAGGCAGTGATGATCGATCTGTACGGTAAGGCTAGATCTTATTTTTTATCCATTCATGTGCACGTTAATTTGTAGTTTATTTCTTTTCTGGCCTTATTTCAAGACAACATTTTTTCCCCCCTTGCTTTTCTTAGCAGCTTTGCTTTTTCTCTTCTCTTATTTTTGGGTTACATACATCACATAAAAGTGATCATAATTTGTGTTCAAAACATGATGATTTTATACACTCTGAGTACTAATGAATTATTGTTCTGACCAGCAGGCGTACATATCTAAATGGAGACCAGTCTCCTCGTGTTTCTGTTGTTAAGATGAAACAAACCTAAAATCTAAATGCCTCTGACCAGTGTTTTACACAGCAGGTGTCTGCCTTGAGGTTTAGGAAATCTGATCTAAACCCAATTCAGTTAACATGTCAGAGATTAATGAAAAGGCAGTGGTGTATCCCAGTGAAAAAGGTCTTTCAGATGTTTAGCTGTATTACGTGTGCCCCAAGCCTTTGTAGCAAGAATTTACATTCCGTTCACATATTTGTGGAAGTTGTCACAAAGTCAAGGATGTTTCTTTTCCTGTCCCTGTTAAAATTTGGGAGATTGGTAAGCAAAGGAATTTTAATATGCTTAGTTAGATGTCATGGTGAAGTTTGGAGGTTAAGCTGAGGTTCTCACCCTAGTGGATATACACCCATACTCACAGAGCTGTGTTACCTCAACTGGGCATGGGCACTGCTTGTTGTGCTGTTGTGTATTTACTTACGATTAAAGAGATAGAGATTTTCCTGGCTGCCAAAACAAGCCATGGGGACTGGAGAGATTTTTGGGAGAACTGGCTTTATTATGGTACTTTCCTCAGTCTTTCCTCACGCTGTGGTTCTGCCCTTGCCCTGAAGCCCTACCCCTTGCAGCACAGTGCATACAGTGGTGCTCCTGAGTTCTGATTCCCCCAATGTCCTCCTTAGTGGTTTCTCCTGACCCTACCATCCTAATTTCTAATCCTTCCATCAAGCTTTTTTCCAAGCCTATGCCAGATAGATGTTGGCTGCTTTTCATCTCATATAGATAATTTGATTGCATATTTTCAAGTCAACTCTAGGCAGTTACCAAACAATTTTTCCATTTTTATGGACTGCAAGTCAACAGATTTACAGAACAGAAATGTATGTGTGGATTCTACCATTTGGCCATATTTCAGTGGGAAAAATCAGTCTCTTACCATACATACAGCTTCTAATTTATATTCCTTCAGATTCCATGTCATGAGTCACCTCTGCCTTGAAGCTTGCTGGTCAGTTGGAATTTCCTTTCTCTCTTTTAATTTGTACTCGTTTCCTATTCCTGCCATCCCTCATCTCTTTCTAACTGTAATTAAAATCTAAATTGTAGAACTAAGAGAAATGCAGGTTGTTCACTACAGTCATGTTATCTCCCTGTTTCCTACATATTAGCATTATTTTTTTCCATTTATAAAACATATGAATAGTATTTCCTGCTTGGGTATGGCTGCACAGTTTTATAGCCAGGCACAAATTCACACTGCTGCCTTCTGGTAGGATGCAAGCCAGTTCTGAAACAAGATCTGTAAAACTGGGATTAGCATTGTCCTGCCCTCGAGCTAATAAGCCAGGCTAGGATTTTAGATTTATTGTCTTGGACTCATCTCTTGGTTAGTCTGGTAATTCAGCGCTGGCTTGGGGCTGGATAGTGCTGCTGACTCAAAGGGTGCTTCAACAAACCTGCATCCCTTGATGAAATACAGTGCAAGCATGCTCTTTGTGCACATAAAGCTTTAATCAATGGTGCTCTTATGATTATTATAGTTCTTGTAGCTATTGTTACATTACTGATGCCTTTAAACATTGCTATTCTATAAAATGTGTGTTTGTTAACATTGCAGGTATTTTACTGCACTGCATCACTCATACACTTAACTGTTCGGGCAATTAGAAAATGTGCGAGTTGAATTCTAGTTCAGACATTGCTGTTTTATATATTAATTTATATATTAATGCTTCATGTGAGGAATTCCAGTGAAATACATAAGTATGTTAATTAATATAAAAAAGTACACAAAAGGATTTTCTTACCTTTTTTT
>JANHGN010007420.1:29841-52458 GCA_024605025.1 Megaceryle maxima | reverse complement strand
AAAATTGCTTTGGCAGGAATGTTTCTATATTGCTGTCCTTTGTGTAATTTTTTTAGTATTTGGCTATCTCATTATTTTGAAAAGATCAGCTATATAATATAAATCTAAATTATTTTAAATCTAAATTCTTTAGTGGGCCACATTATATTCTTATGCCCAAGTGAGATGTCTACATGGAAAGGAACTCTGCAGCGTTATAGGGAATTGCTGTTGATTTTCCCTGCCACAGCTGAGAGAAAGCTTTAGCCAAATTTAGGTTTCCTACACTTTAAACTTCAAAAGCGTATCTATCAGCTAGGAAAGCTGCCTGCTTCCTGTCTCTTACAACAGGACAAGGAGAAAAGCAGCATTCGCATCGGAATGCTTAGAGGCCTACAGAATTTTTAATTACATTAGTTCAGTGGACCTCCCACGTGCCATTTTGTAGTGTGGTGTTAGGAGTCTAGCTGCAGGACCACAGGTAGTGAGTTGCTGGTCTCGCAGAACATCACTACACTGACTGACTGCTCGAATAATCTTTCTGTATTCCTGCATTTATAAGAAGATTGCTTAGAAACCTGTTTTTATATGAATGCATTTGAATATTTATACCTCTGGTTTTTTGAGTGGAGCATTTTCCTGCCAATCAAATGAAACAGAGCAGCAGTAAAAGCTTCTGTCATCAGCTACAGCTATTTCTGCAGATGAAGTGCTTGCTAGTAAGCCTCTTGGGATTCTGTAATCAGGATGTGCTCCAATAAGCTAACTCACCTGTAAGTTATATGACAGAAGAGACTGGAATATTGCCTAATAAAATAATGTTTCATGAGCCTATATGTTTTCTTGGTTTTTTGTTTTTTTAAACTCGGTCATTTAAACAAACACATAGAAAAGTTGCCAAAGAATGGCAGAAACATGTCTTTGCCTTATTTGAAAATATATAAACTTTTTATATGGAAATAGTTTATTTATCTGGCTTTGCCAAAAATAATATGCAGAAACATTTTGCTGAAAAAGATACTTTTTCTGTTTTCATAAGCAAAGCCAGGCTTTTATTTTGTCAGTTGTGTGTACAAATGCCTGTATGTGTGCAAAATGTTGTTTGGTTTTTTTCTGTTTTAAAATTAAAAAGCTCATATTTGGACCTAGACAAGTGGTCTGTGCAGTGGGTAGGGAACTGGTTGAAAGGCCATACCCAGAAGGAAGAGAAGAGAAGGCTTAGGGGGGAGACTTTATTATCATGCACCAGTACATAAAAAGGTGGCTACCAAGAAGATGGAGACTCCCTTTTTACAAAAAGTCACACGGAAAAGGCAAGGGTTAATGGGTACAAGTTACTCCTGGGGAGATTCTGATTAGACTCCAGAAAAAAAATTTAACTCTGAGAACAATTAGACATTGGAATAATCTCCCAAGGGAAGTGGTGGATTCCCCTACACTGGACAGTTTTCTCAGCTTGACAGGGTGCTGGGCCATCTCACTTAAACTAAATATATATATATTGAAATGTTAGACTAGATGATCCTGGAGGTCCCTTCCAACCTGGTATTTGATGATTCTGTGAATTACCCTTCCATTAATTAAAACATTATTTTTATTTTTTTAAAAGAAAATGTAATTATTCTACTTGCATTGACATATATTACAATTACACTTCTAACATATTAGACAAAGTGATTCATGTGGCAGCAACATTTTGGAGTGAAATTTTATCCTGATAAAATGAAAAGTCTGATCTGACTCCTGTTTTGTGTTTGATGGCAATTTTAGCATCCAACACACATGACGTTTTCACCAGAAAATGGTACTTGTCAGTTTTTTCTAAGAGAAGCCTTTTCAAGTTCTTTCTCATCCTTGAATTCTTCCAGTTTAAGAGGAAACCAACATCATTCAGGATTGCTGATTCTAGACTGATCCGAGTAACATTAACCTGGCAAGGCCCAAAGGGTTTCTGATTGAAACTAAATGCTCGGCTCACAGGGCTCATCCTTTCTCAGTGCAGGTGGTCAAATTCTGCGATCCTTTTACTAAATGCATCAAACTCTTATTTTTTTTCCTGTTACTCTTACTTCAAGGCTGTATCTAAACGTTAGTGCTGGGGTGATCAGAAACTTCCTTCTTTTCAGTCCATGTTCTGTTTTTGCTATTTGTTCTAGTGCCAACACGGTCCTTCAGCATAACTTTTTCTCCTTTGACGTTTATCCTACTGAAGTGTTTTTGGAAGCAATACTATCCTCTCCCAGCTTTTGTTTCACTCAGGTATAAAAGTTAAACTCTTACGGTCTTCTTTAACGTGATACAATCTTCATTCTCTTAATCATTCTAATAATCCTTCACTGCATCTGTTCCTGGTTTTATTTCAATTTCTTGAGATAATTCATAAAGAACATGCTTAGATGAGTACACTGTGTTGTGTGCTACTGTTTTTGTGTACCTCTTGTAATAGCGCCCAGGATATATTTTAGCATAAAATTACCCTTTTCCTGTCTGCAACTCACTCATGAATCGTAGTCATTCTATAATTAAAAAACAGTGTGAGATCTTGCTTCTTTCTGCTGGTTCCACTTGTGTTTCAAGCTTATGGCACAGTGCTAGACATAAGGCTCTGAAAGTATGGGGTTTGGTTAAATTTCATTCCATGTCTATTTGTTTCATCATCAAGAAAACTCTGTTTCTTCCAGTATGAGAAATCCCTCTCTGGGTTTACAGCCTCCCAGCTTGCTGTCCATTAGCATTCTCATCTTTTGTGGCAGTGTCTTTCGTGAAAATATTAAATATTACTATTCCAAAGCTTGTGTCTAGATATCTCAGTAGTATCTTCCACCCAGCCTCGTTGTTCCTTTCTGCAAAGCTTGCTATAAAACTTCATCCAGTTTCACATTGCAGTTCTTGTACAAATTGTCATTTTCTTGAGATCAACCAATAATCACATACACTAGTATTTAAATATTTTACTGACTATTTTATAAATCTTTTACAAATGTATTAGATTTATGACACTATCCTCAAATGAAAAGTAGTTTGGTATTTTTGACTGAATTTTCTACCCCAAGAGGTCTTGTATGCATTCTGATGAAATCTGATTAACCAGCTTGTAGTAATCTAGGAAACTCCTTCCAGTTCTTCTTAAAAATATAGGTGCATCATTTGCCTTTCTCCATCTTATGGCATAACTGGTTGGGTGATTCTTTTTATTTAAAATTCTGTAAATGAGTGAATCAGCATGCAGTTTTGTCTGCTAGTTTGTTCAGTGTTACAAGAAAATTTACCCATGGTAGGGATTTTTATGATTGCTGACTATTGCTTCCACTCTCAGTGAAAAATTCAGTCTGATCTGCAGTGACCTTTTCTGTCTACAAAAATTGTGTTTTTTCATTATTCATCTAGAGAAATTCTATTATAACAGATGAGTAAAGTCTGGAGGTAACACCAAATGATTATGTAATGTAGTTTCACCCTGCTTTCTCTTCTGTCATCACAAATACATGTTCAGGTCCAAGGTGCCATCGATGATAGAACTGGGAACAGTAGAAACCTCTTTATTTTTTAAAGAAATTTGAACCTGGAGCTTCACTTGAAGGTGTCTGAAAGCTTTATTTGATATTATTTGCCAAGACATTCAGTGCCTTTGTCAGAAAATTCTGTGTCCCTGTAACTGATTCAGGCAGTTATTGTACACCCTCTTTCTCTTCCAGATTGATAAGCAGTTTTGAATTTCTAAAAACTACATTTCTGTAAGTCTGTGAGCTCAAGTCCATGAAATTATCTTCATTTCATGGTTGGAAAGGAACTCAATACCTTATAAAATCTTATTGTAAGGTGCACATGCAAATGGGCCTTTGCCAGTTGAGTTAGGCTTTTTGTTGTTACTCTTGATGATATTGAAATATTGTGCAGTCAGGAAAAATCTGCTACTGCTTGCCATTTCCTTTGATGCAGATTGTGGAGTCTTGCTGACCATGCCTTGATAGCTCGTTGTAATATGGAAGAAGCAGTGCGCAGTGTGTCTTTCAGTCCTGATGGATCGCAGTTAGCACTTGGAATGAAGGATGGCTCCTTCATTGTTCTTCGAGTAAGGTAAGGTGAGAAAATCTTATGTTAGTTTCTCATGCGAGTAGTTTTTTTTTCCTGAGTAACTCAAGATTGCAATATAAAGTCTCTTATTTGTATAGAAAGAAAAAAAAAAAAACCCCACTGGATATTTTATCAGAAACAAAGAATAAAAATTGAACATATGTTTCCATAGTATCACTTGGTGTTTATAAAGGTGGTAGTTTGGCAATGAGGAGAAACCCTATTCTTTATTTAATTCAATACATTAGCCCTTAGTAAAATGTTGATATAAGATGTAAAGTTTGGCATTTGAAAAAATTATTTGTTCTGAAATTATACAGCTATTTTGTGAAAAGCAATGTGCATAACAGAGGTGACAGTTTTTGAAAAGGAACTCCCTGATTATATTGTTCATTTCATGTCATATACAAGAATGGATACCGGTCAAAATAATCAGTGATTGAAAGATATTCTTAAGCATTTGCAAATTATATGTGAATTCTACTTTTCATATTAGATGACAAGCCCTTTTTTGCATAAATGCATCTTATGCACTAGGCACTCCTGTCTGGAATACTATTATCAAAGACACAGAAAAGCAGATAAAACATAAAATCAGCCATAGAGTGAAACAGCCAAACAAAATAGTATGATTTCAAAACACATAAAATGTTTTAATTGATACTTGGAAGAGTTTACTGCTTCCTTAATATTACTGCATATGTTTGGTTAGCATATGTAAAATACTTAGAACCACTAGCTGATAGGATGGAAAAGCCCGTAATCGATAGAGGATGTGTGAAAACTCCTGTAATGTACTGCTTTAATGACTTCAACAAAACTGATCTGTTCATATTAATTTAAAATCCCTTAAAGGACTAGTACTCTCTAAAGAAGTTAATCTTCTTTGTCTCATAGTAATCTTGTCTTTGCTAATTTCCCTGATACCTAACATTATTTGTGATTCAGCTGGCGGAGGCTGATAGTGATAAGCCCAGCATTATTGCTGGGAGAGTGGCAACACTCTTGTGTAACACTCTGAGTGCAATTGCATCTCCATCTGGTCCTTTTCTGTGACAGATCTGTGACAGGGTAACAAATCTACAGCCCCTGGTCCAGGGATACTGGACATTGGCATTGTGGTTTGTTGGCATTTCTTTGAATCATGTGCTTGGTGACATGAATCTTTGTTCTGCTTTTTCTTGGTCATGAAGGATCTGGATCTATGGAATAATCCGGAGAATTAGCTGCTTTTCTCAGTAGCAATATTTACCACTATGGAATAGTTAACGTTACCAGTTTTCAGTAACAAGACAGAGCTAAGAATTCTTTTTTCCAAAACACTTTTTCATGGAAAAAATGGCTATGAATAAGTAAGAATTTTCCCAACAAAATTGCTACTGTTATTGACATTTTGGAGTCTCATCATTTTAAGAGAAACTTCTAACAAAATTATTCTGTTAATTTTTAAAATATTTTTAAGTCCTGTTCTATAACATTAACTTTTGCATTCAGATTGGCATTTTCCACAAATCTGTCTTCAGTTACGGATGGACATGATGATCTTGAAGGTCTCTTCAAACCAGAATAATTCTATGATTCTATGACTCTCCCTTCAGGACTCTGCTTTTAACAATACTATGTAACAGTTTTTTTAAGATATACTAACAAAACTTACTGGTTTTAAAATAAATTTGAGTCTTTTCTTAAGTTTTAAGCTTCTAGCAGTAATTAATGAATTGGAAAAATATTTTAAAACAATAAAATGAAGAGTAACAGAAGCATGACATCTGCAGAAGACTCTTCCTCAAAAAATTACCTTACAGTCCAAATGTATAATTTGGTATGAATTGTCTTTGTAAATGCAAAATGAGTGTCATGGAGATTTATGTTCCATCAACTCAGGGGAAGGTTTTTTGTTTTGTTTTTTTTTTTCCTTAGCTTAGTTTTAGTTCTCTTATCTTAGACAAAGAATTTGGGGAAACTTATATGAAAAAACTTGTTGTCTGGATTGCAGGTTTTGGTTCTTTGATTGATTAGGAAAGAAGGTTCTATCAAATATTATTTGGCAGGAAAGAACTGAATATTTTTTTAAAACCTAGACTATATAGCTGTCTTGTTTTTTTCCAAGGGCACATGCAAGGTATTTTCACTTCTTTTTCCACTGGTGGGTGATGGTGGTGCTGGCACCCTCAAAGCTGTAGCTAACAGGTCATCACATGCGACATTAATCCTGCCTAACTTTACCAGTCTAATTATTAGCCTCTAATGTAAACTGTTTGCCTATCTCCTCAAAAGAGTCAATGTGAAGAAACAGGTATCTCCCAAAGGCCATTTCAACACAGTCTTATGAGAGACAGAGTAATCACTCTTTAGAGAGAACTCTTTTTCTATTGTCTGTGTTCAAAAAAGTCTGCTCTAGTTTAGACTAGACAACTAACTATTTTACAGATGAAATTAGGTTAATAGAATGAAGAGTGTCAGTGACAGTAGCGTTGTTTCTAACTTTTGCTTTAAAGGTGTGTTTTTAACCAATGAAAGCAATAGGAACTTCTCAACAAAAAGGATATTTTTCTGAAATCTTTTTGTTGTAGAAATTATTCAGTGCACTTATCTTAATGTTTGTCTTAAATATTTGTGGATTGTGTGTTTCCAAGTTTACAATTCACATTTTTACTCTTGGTTCTTGCAGAGACATGACAGAGGTAGTTCATATTAAGGACCGAAAAGAAGTGATCCACGAAATGAAATTTTCACCAGATGGCTCTTACCTTGCTGTGGGTTCTAACGACGGCCCAGTAGATATCTATGCGGTTGCTCAGCGATACAAAAAAATAGGAGAATGCAACAAATCTTCTAGTTTTATAACTCATATTGACTGGTCTGTGGATAGTAAATTCTTGCAAACCAATGATGGTGCAGGAGAGAGACTGTTCTACAAGATGCCATGTAAGTTTACCAGTAGCTCATGCTATGAACAAGTGAACTCCAGTGTTGAAGAGAACAACCAAAATGATGATATAAATAGTAGATCTGCAAGCAGGGTTTCTTGACTGGAACTCACATAAAGGTCTAATGTTTTTCTGCTTCTGTACTTTTTTAGCATGCTTATGTGCAGCTGCATTGGAACTTGTAAGATGTGTGATGTCATCAAATACCACAAATGTGAAATTATAGTTATTTTAAATACAATCACGAATCTTTATAATCTGTTGAAGTTAAAAGACTAATCCCAAAATATTATCACGGATAAATGTGATAAAAAGAAATGGAGTTTGCTGAATAACAGATGACTAAACAGGTTATATTTACTTGTGTATTTTCAGCTGGGAAGCATCTGACTAGCAAAGATGAGATCAAAGGAATTCACTGGGCCTCATGGACCTGTGTGATAGGATCTGAAGTGAATGGAATTTGGCCAAAATACACAAACATTACAGATGTCAACTCTGTGGATGGAAATTACAACAGCTCAGTGCTGGTGACTGGAGATGACTTTGGACTTGTTAAATTATTCAGATTTCCATGCATAAAGAAAGGTAAGGCAGTATTTTGTATCTCTGAAGAATGCAGTATTTGGTGTGTACTGTTTGCTTCATATCTGTTATAAGCTTTTAACCTAGATTCTTTCCTCAGGATTTGTACCATACTGTGCATAAAGCCAGCAAAACTAAATAAAACAACCTTTTGATTTTCCATGGTCTTCAGTGTTTAATTTTATATGATATCAGTATATTTTCTGATAGAGAGTTTGAATGTATATTTATATTGCAATACATAATACACGTGCATAATGGCCATAAAGGTGCAAATTAAACCCTGTGTGTATCTGGTACTTTCAGCTGAGATTTAGGTTAAATTTTTTCTTAAACTGAAGTGAACATACTGTTTATATTGGTTTATGCTATTTAGCTTTATATTATAATTACTTTTAGTATTAGAATATCAAAAAAGGCATTTAAGTATTTTTTTTGTTTTCAGTTCTCATAAGGGTGTTTAAACTGTGTTTCCATTAAAAGTCTAACCTCGTGTTTCAATATTTTTTTTTCTTCTTACATACTAACAGTTCTATTTTTTTTTTTTTTTAGGAACTAAATTTAGAAAATACATTGGCCATTCAGCACATGTAACTAATGTTCGTTGGTCCCATGACTTCCAGTGGGTTTTAAGTACAGGCGGTGCTGACCACTCTGTTTTTCAGTGGCGATTTATTCCAGAAGGGCTTACCAATGGCATCCTTGAAACATCTCCACAGGGTAAAAATGATATCTTCTGAAGTATTTATTAAATAAAATAGAATACAGCACCAGTGGAAAAGCTTTTATTGAATGAACAAAAAATATATTTATTTTAATTCCCTGGAATTAGATATACTCAGCATGTTTGGGACACTTTTCATAGACATCCGTTTGTTTCAGACAAGATGCATTGAAAACTCTTCTGCAGTCTGATCTATTGCATGTTGAAGCATACACAAGGAGTATTCATCGAAGTATGTGAAAAAAGACACTTAGAGGAAGATAATTAGACTAAATTAAATTTTAAAAATTAGCCATCTAACTCACATTCAGAAGTCTAACTACACATATTGAATTGCTTCATTATCCTTTCAATGCAGTTTAATTTATGTATGTGATAGATGTGCTTTACATTTTATTTTCTTTTTATATTCATGATACTTATAATATTCTACAAAAGCCATATTAGCTACATAGTGGCAATTGCTGAAAATTGGATTCCCTTCAGCAAAGGGCAAAATTTCAGTCTGTACCTGCACTATTTGGTAAAACACCTATGTTACAGCAAATCTTTTTAAACACAGACAGTGATCACACTGAAAGTTTTGGGGTTTTTTTACCATTTCTATATGTTTCACTCCAGAGCCTGTTAAGAAAACAGCATTCTCTCAGATGATGGAACCAGCAGCTGAGTACCAGCAGCTACTCAGTTATTCTCCTTCCTTCTGCCACCTTCCTGCCCCAGGCACTGAAGCAGGAGATACAGAAATGGAACCTGACACATTCAGTCAGCCCTCATGACATTTACAAGCTGCTTAAGCTTCCAAAGTTCTTGAATACTGCTTTGCACATAGTCTAAATTATATAAAAATATCACATACTATTTTCTTGTGATTAGATATGTCCAATATATTTATTTATTTTAATTATTAATTATATTTTTTTATGCAGAGGGTGGAGTTGATTCCTACAGTGAAGAATCAGATTCAGATTTATCTGATGTGCCAGAGTTAGATTCTGACATTGAGCAGGAAGCTCAAATCAACTATGATCGCCAGGTGAGTGAAAATTAACACGCTGTGCCAATTACCTGACAATTTGTTGTGATTGTTCAGTAAAGATAAGTAAAAAAATTTTGCAGCTTAATTCATCAGACTACTCTAGGAAGATTATTTTGACAGTATTCAGCTGATTATGCAACCAATATGCATAAAAACAAGAGTTTACTTTAGATGGAGATGAGGGTTTAAGAGGGTTTGGAGACAAAACATCAACACATATACTACAATATGTTAGAATAAAGAATATATATTAAAATCACAAAATTAAACAAGATTTTGTGAGAGTTTATTGCTAGTTCCATTCCCATGTGTTAGAGAAGACTTCTCGGTCCTACCAAATTTAGAATCCAAATTTGTAGAATCCAGCTCATGGAGCTTTTGTATGACTGCTGCATATTCAAAGCAGAATACTCTTGATAAATATGAAGCCTGTATAATGCATTTATTTGCAACAGATTATTTTCTATTTCCAAGGGCAACCATCTCCAAGAATTAAAATTGCCCTAGTTGATGGGAACCAAGTAAAACTGGTCTCTAATAATCAATTAAAATGCCTTCTTTTTTTTTTTTCCTTCTATTTTCAGTACAACTATGTTCTGAGATAAATTAAGAGTGATTACTAACATGCAAGAAAAAACAAATCACATAACTATTCATTATAACATAACGTATTTTTTTTCAGGGATGGTAGTATGCCATTTCACTCCTTATCCTGGTCTTTCAGTGATGATTTATGCTCTGTTGCTGTGGTCTTATCAGTTGTAATGGTGAAAGGTCAGAGCTTCCTCAGACCAGACCTCCTAGGATTTAACATTAATGTTATTTTGAGAATTGGGTTTGGGTTTGTGGGTTTTTTTTGATGCTATGGATGAAGCAGTATAGAGAGTACTAGATTTCGAGATGCATTACAAAATGAGGATCCTATATTCTGTTAATATGGTATTGGTAGTATGCATTGAGGAGCCAGAGGAAATGGATGAGAACACTTGGTAGAAAAGTACAATATATACAAGTGACAGACATAATATGGTAAAGCTCTATTTGGTTACCATTTCCAAAGCTCATCCTGTTCTATGAACACCTTTCTTTTAAAAAGCTGGTACTGTATCTTCGCAGACAGGTAGATTTCTGTGGGAATGGCAATTTCATTGTCCTTTTCCAAAATCCAAGAAATGTAGGCACAGAAAAGCTGTATTTACAGCATTATAATGGATTTTGTTTGATGCCACAGCTTTGAAGATGCTTCAAACATCTTTAGCAGCTCCACAGAGTTTCAGCATTTATGAAAGATTTAAGGGTATAGTATTTTGTGTCTTTAGTGTATTTATAGAGCTGTAATTCTACTTTTGGATTCTGGACACATTCACAAGTCTTTTTAAGTGCAATTGGTTACTGTACATTTCACCATAATCCCTACATAGAATTAATTCAGTATGTTCAGCTTTGAGTATGTACACTGAAGCACATCTGAAGGTGAGACACTTTGAGTTCCAGTCAATATTTAAATTCCTTTTCACTACATTACACTAGAGTCTTCAAGAAGAAATACATTCTGCTGCTGCTACTCCATACTAACATTCTGAGCTGCTCATGTGTCAGGAGACTTCATTGTCTGAAAAACATTTATTGTCTGAAGTTCTGTAGGGAGCAAGAGTGACTTACTCTGTGTTGTAACTACTGAACATCACATTAATATATATAAAATTTAATACTTAAAAGTAACTTCTATTAATATATGCAAATATTTAGAAAAGTAGAGATGTGCAATTAACTTTAAAAATTATTCTTCAGGTTTACAAAGAAGACCTACCTCAGCTGAAACAGCAAAGTAAAGAGAAAAACCGTTCTGTGCCCTTCCTTAAAAGAGAGCGAGCACCTGAGGACAGTTTAAAGTTGCAGTTTATACACGGGTAGAGTAATATGATATAATATTTGCTTTTTTCTGATTGTTAAAACAGCCTAGCAATGTTAATTCACATCAGAGCGCTTAGCAAAACACTTTTCGGTGCTTACCAAAAATTCATTTCTTTGTCATTATTAATTGTGGAATAATTTTTGGAATATCAGACATAGATTTTCTTTTTTCAGTTGTATTTGTTAAGGAAGGAACAAGAGATACCTATAATACTGTAGCCATATAATAAATAATACATCAGCATTGCATTTTGTAAGATTACATTTTCAACCAGCTGCTGACTACACCTTATGTTTCCTGGAGCAAAGACTATTAAGCTGATTGTGATAGCTGTGATGCCTGATAGATTTCTGCTTTAATCTAGTTCCCTGTAAAACTTATCTGTACACAGTTCTATGTGATTTGTGTGTGTGTGTGTGTGTGTGAAATCAGTACTAATTTAGGAGTTAGGTGCAAAGTAAACCATCAGAAGATTCAGAGTGCCTGCTCTCTTGGCAGTCTCTCCCTCCCTATGTGTGGTGATAGTTTTGAGCACGTCGACATCACAGCTGTACTCTTTCCAAGTTAATGCACAAATTATTTGCACAATTTGTTACAGAAATTACCAGGATAGTTTTGAAACAGAATATAACTTGTTTTCTATCTCTTTCAGTTATAGAGGCTATGACTGTCGAAATAACTTGTTCTACACCCAAGCTGGAGAAGTGGTGTATCATATTGCTGCTGTAGCTGTTGTATATAATAGGCAGCAACACACTCAAAGACTGTATCTTGGTCACGATGATGACATCCTCAGCCTAAGCATTCACCCAGTGAAAGACTATGTTGCTACTGGACAGGTGGGTATTTAGAAATGATGATCTTAGCAAAATATGGAAATAAATTCCCTTTACAATATATAATTAGGAAAAATGTGGTTCTCTTTGTCCTTTGTATAGTGTTTCCTCCTAAATACAGGTAAACGGCATGTTATTTCCTGTATTGCTGCAAATCTGCTGGGGAGTAGTAGAGTGGAAACTATTTGAGGTGATTATTAAATCATTCCTGTATAACATCAAAACTGTCAGTCTTATGCTGTGGCCTTGCAAAAAAAAAAAAATTATATTCACTTTGAACCTCTGCTTTAATGTGTACAATGCAGGCGCTGTGTTTTATCTTCATCCTGGGAGCTTTAGGGGTTTCACCAGTCAGTCTCAGTATTTTTGTACTGTAGTAGCTTTCAAAAGTGTTACTCAGATAATGGCTATTTTATGTTGGGCACTCTACTGATATGTGGTGCTGAATATAATATATTAGTATGTTTGCATATATTAATATATCATGCTACATTTTATTACTAATACCATACTGAATACTGATGTTTCCTAGAGACTGTCTAATGATATTTCTCTAAAAGAGAAACTAGATCTTGAGAAGGATAAAACAGAGCAAGTGGAAAAAAAGCCCACTCTGGAAGTGTTTCAAAGATATGATAGTACCAGTTTCTGATATTGGTGTGCTTTGAAATTCTATGAGCAGATATTATGATTAACTCTTTGATTTAGGTTGGAAGAGATGCTGCTATCCATGTTTGGGACACACAGACACTGAAATGTTTATCGTTGCTCAAAGGCCAGCATCAAAGAGGAGTGTGTGCATTGGATTTTTCGGGTAAGCTACAAACTATATTTATCTAAACAATTAAAAAGCAATCCTTATGATGAAACTTTAATTTGAATAGCTAGCCAATTTTACAACCAATACCAATTTTACATAAAAGTCTGCTGACAGTTTTTATTAAAATAATGTGTGTAGTAAAATCACTCATGGGTATTTTCTCAATCAATCAATAATTGATTTTTTTTTTTTTTTTTTTTTAAATATCTGATATATAATACCAGGAACACAGCAAGGACTCTGGTGGCTGTCTTCATGGTGATATAATAATTTAAAAGCAATCAGAATGGTGACCCTGAAGTGTTTAAATGAAATGGAAATGTAATCTGTTAGCTTATACAATTCTTCAAATTTGCTAACAATTCCACATTTTTCTGTCAGTTTACAGAAGAAGTAAATGTGTTGTCTTTGTGAGATTAATGACCTAAGTTTGTCTCAGTTCTCAAAGGGTAATTACTGTATTCAGCACTGAAATAAATCATCCATAAGGTGGTGACTTACATACTTTTATGTCTTTATAGAAGTGTTTACAAGTCCATTCTTACTTTTTCTATTTGAAAACAAAAGAGGATTACTCTGGCCTAACTGTCCTTTTCTTAATTCTGTTTTGGTTTTGTTGTTCGTTTGGTTTTTTTGGTTGGTTTTTTTGTTTGTTTGTTTGTTTGTTTTTTCTTTTTTTCAATTCAATGTAATTTATTTCATATTCTCTCTAGAAATGCAGTAAGAATTCATTAAGACACACATCACAATTATGAGACAGGACTATATGAAAAAAGTTTTACTTCCCCAAATATAAGTCTGTGGAACTGAGTCATATTCCATTATCAGAAGAGGATTCATCCAAGAGCTGGAATTCAGATGTGAAATTCTTGATACTCTGTGTCCTGTAACCTAGCTCTGAAAGTAGATTGTAGGACTGTTCTGATGACATTACGATTTGAAGATTATAATTGCATTCATCCAGTGTTTGGTTGTGCCCTCTGGTGGTTAATTTAACATCTATAATTTTGGATATTAATCAAAGTATAGCCCATATTCATGCATAAAACCTTCCATTACTTTCTTAAATAGTACATATTACATGATGCATATTTACTTTTCGTATCAGCTATTCATAGCATATTATCTCACTACAACTGTTGTAGAATAATTCTTGCTGTATCCTTTGCTTTTCTTTTCTTTCTCATTAACTTCTTGTATCTCCATTTTTGTATCTTTTCTTTTTTTTTTTTCCTCCTTTTTTTTGTGTTCATAAGGTCAGTTTTGGTTTCCTGTCCTGGTTTTCATCTTCATTCCTTCCTGCCTATTTACATTCCTTCCATCTAGGCCTGTTTCATTCACTGTGAACATTTTCTTCTTTCTGTAATGTCCGTTCTCCTTCTTGATTTGCTTCTTGTAGCGCTCAGTCGCTAAATATAGTGAGCCCAATCTAGCTGTGTGGACCTATTCAGCCTTAGGAGCTTTGAAGTTGTTCTAATAGAGTTTTACCAGTGGCACTGTTTCCATTCTCAGTCAAATATGCTTAAGCACAGAGTCCTTAATGTCTGTTAACTTCTCCAAGAAGTAACATTCCCAAATAATTGTTTTCATTCACTCTTTTGGCCGCCTCCTCAGTTCTCTACTTCAACCGCTTTTAATTTTTCTTCAGTTAAAAAAATTATCAGGCAATCATCTCCTTCTACAACCTATACAGTTCAATTCTTCTATCATATACTTCTGTAATTATGGTTTGCTTTTTTAAAATTTTCAAACTTTCATGACAGTAGTTTGTCTCTAAAAGTTTGTTAACAATGGTCCAATTTATCATTATGTCACACATGTACCAAAGATGCCTAGGTACGGTTGAAACATTTATGATACTCTGTTCTTACTTTTCCTCCTTTCATTATCAGTAGCGTTGTGTGTTTCCTGCAGTAGAAGAGATGGTAACCAGCAGTTAATTTTAGCCTTAGAATTTTCTATCATATTTATAGCTTCATTACATTGCCTATTAACTATTAACCACCCATTTAATTTACACTAATTCCTGTCACCATTTCAAGCAAAAGAAAAGAGATATCATCTGATCAGAAGTATTTCATATAAAGTGTAATGTGATTTTGGAGTACTTGGACTTCATGAAATGGATTTTCATTGTCTTGTTTGAGCCTATCTACCTTCCTTGTACTTACACACATGAATGTTTTGTGTCTGGCTTTGGGAAAGGCCAGTGGTTTGATCAGGAATACAAATATGAAAAAAATAAAAGAGGTCAAAATTTAGTCAGTCTGCTTTAGGAATTTAACACCATCGGTGGATCTGAACCCCACTCTCTAAAAGTACTAGTTTAATTTTTTTTTTCTTCATTTATAGTACATCATTTGAAATTCAGGTTGTAATGTATTTGTTGCATTCATTGCCTGTTATATTTTCAGCTAAAACATTAACAACTTTAACATGACATATTCCTTCTCTACAGCTGATGGAAAATGTCTGGCATCTGTTGGGCTAGATGATAATCATGCCATTGTGTTTTGGGATTGGAAAAAAGGAGAAAAGCTAGCGACAACCAGGTAGAACACATCTCTGTATAAATGTGCCCTGTGATTACATTTTTCCAAATAATATCATCCATATGTATTACTTTGTTTATAGAAAAAAACCCCCAAAAACAAAAACAGAAGACCTATCTGAAAACAGAATGGTGTTTCAGAGTGATTATATCCAGATTAAAAAACCTTGGGAGCTGCAGTGTAGTGTTTGGAAATCATGTGAACTGTTTCTGTCAGGAGGTCCCTGGCCTTTCTGTTAGGAAAGCTACATTGATATCATAGCTTATTTAGTGATTTTCCAGTTAAGTTAATATCTTCTCCCAATTTTATTTCCTGGTTCATGGCAGAAGTCATCAGAGATGTCACATTTTCCTTTATGCATTAGATGATATGCTGGGTTTCTTCAATGTATATATGCAGATCACTTTTCTAAAAAGAAAAAAATGTTCATCTGATATAAATAGATTTTTCAGGGTCTACCGATCTTGCCTGCTGAGTCTGCTTTTTCTGAGATATTTGCTCTTTGCAATTACTAACAGAAAGCTGAGCTAATAAACCTGTAGCAAAGAAGAGTTTACAATTGCTTGAAGGGACCAATGTTGGGAAGAAGATTGGATTACATTTTACATGTTTTCTTTTTTTCTTCTAAAATACTGAATCACAACATTTTCTTCATACTAAACTAGTTGTACATGTTAGAAGATTCAAACTTTGAGAACCTGGTTTCTGTCCAGCAAATCAAACGTACCTCTGAGGTCAAGTTAGTAGAATTGTGTAGAATTCATGTAAGCATGGACTTACATGCCAGAAAGGCAAGGAGTTTGTTTCATATGCTGTCTGCCACCATGTAACACCTAGCATTGATCAGTTGAAATTATTTTTGTAACTGCAAAAAAGCTCCTGCCAGAGGTAATTTATGTACGTGTAACACTATTATCACTGTTATATTGTGACATTTTCCAGGAGAAATAGTAAGCTTTTCTCCTGTCAGCATTATCTGTTAGTAGTATACCATTACTGAATAAATAAATGTTTTGATCCAAGTATGTGTGTACCATAATCAATATTAGCTATATAATTTCATCTCAGACATCCAGTTTATTAGGCAGCAAGATTTTAAATCCTATTTAAAATTTGTGATGTAAGGCTTGCTTAGCAACACTGCTGTCTGTGTGGCAAAACATGACATTTTCGTTTGCTTTACAATCCTAGTTTTACTGTCTGCAGAGAGATTGTGCTTCAGACTCATAAGTGAAGAAATACCTTATATATTACATACCTTATATATTCCCACAGAGACCTAAGCTTTTAAAAAGTAGATAACAATGGGTTCTATAGCTACCTATCTCTTGCTGCTCACAGGAGAGATAAAGATTAAGTACTCACGTTCTTTTCAGTGTATAATACTATATGTACCTAATGTATCTACTATTATTTCTAATCTACTATTTTGAAAATATGCAAGGTCCTCACAGAGGGCATGAAAAGTAGTTTATCTTCTAAAAAGTTTCAATTTAAATGATAGTTTGTTTTAGCAGTGCCTGAAGACAAGTCCCCCATTCCCCTAAGCACAGTAGGACATAAAGAGACAAAAAAAACCAGGCAGGAGAGTTTTATATCTGGATTTTAGACATGACCCTCACATGGCCTTAGCAGACAAGAATAGAAGGACTCCTTGCAGTCATGTAGACTCACAAGAAGAATTAATCTAATGGACCAAATCTGAAAAATGTAATGTACATTTACTATGTACAAACATTCATCATGTTTATTCTGAAGTTATTTTATATTTACTTTTTGTGAGTATTCTTTTGCTTAATCTTAGGATTATTTATTTCAACATGACTTCTCAGTTTTCTTGTCATAATATTCAGAAATATTCTCTTATGTATTTATTTTAATTGCTCACTAGATAAAGCATAGAGCTTGTTTCCCTGTCTTGGTTCCACAGTCTTCTGTCTAGTTTCATTAAAATCCTTATTGAGTAAGTATACACTGTTAGGATCAAAACATATATGAGCTTCTTTCGCTCGCTTCTCAGGCCTTACATGCTGATGAAGTGCTGGTCCTATTTGATCCTAGTGTTTTGTGTTAGTGCGTTGCAATCCCTCAAGGAGCTGAGGGCAGCATGGTCAAATTTGTTTATAATCTAAATCAGGGACCATGACGCTCTTCTTACTTCAGTCTGTGAAAGCAAATGTCCTGTGCCACTCCTTTGGAACACAAGGACAGAAAAATCACACAGGCTTGTATATGTGGCTCAGTCTGACCACTGCAGGAAATTGGGATGGAAACACAGGCCATGCAGTCTTCATCTCATGTGTCAGCACTATTCATCCTATTGCATAGGCAGATGCATGCTGTCATTTTACAGGGGACACCTGCACTGGGATGCACTTAGTTTGATTTTTGACTCAGGGTGGTACATTTTGCCTGTGTGATAAATGCTTCCAGAAGAAGTATTATAACTGGCCTGAACTGAAAGGCTGGGCATCATTTATAGCAAAGTAGAGGAACAGGAGAAGAGGAATTGTAGGAAGATATACTTAGATGTCAAAGGTGTAAGGGTCTAATTTTCATCTAGGCTGATTTGGCAAAAATAATACTGAAAACAATAACTTTAATTACCCTTCAACTAAACTTGAAGGTGTATATGCTGCTGAATTAACTGTTTCCTAAATTATAATTTTACAGTTTGTTATGGAAGCTTCTAGTGGAATATGTGCCAGCCCACATCAGGGGGGTTGGAACTAAATGATCTTTAAGGTCCCTTCCAACCCAACCTATTCTATGATAAACACAGTAGGTTAAAGACTACCTCATTTTTCCTCCTGACAGAGGATTTTAAATATTTTATCAATTGAGTTCTTAGCCATTTAAATATTTATGCTGCCCTTTATACCTTTTCTTAATTGCATTGACCTTTGTTGCCTGCTTCTTCAGTATGACTTAAGTGAACTGAAAATCAGTGGGAAACAATTTTTATTCACCACATTTCTGTGGTCTAATTCCTATATGGTGTATGCTCATATACATTCTGCCAACTCTGTGGGTCAGACTTCCAAGGCTAAAGTCTTGCAGATTAGAAATGCAGCTCTCAACTTTTTGTTAGATAGGGTAATGATGGTAGAAATAAGGTAGACATAGCCACTGTGACTTGTGTTCCAATACTCATAATGTGATAGATCCATACCGCTGTATTTGCACCAAAAATATGACAGTCACAGTGATTAGGCTCTCATTGTTAACAGCTCTGGTTAGTCCAGTGTGATGAAATGCCTATTTAAAACAAATTAGTTTGAAATAAGTCAACCTTTAACATGTTTTTAATTTTTTTTTTTTTCCCCCCCCCCAGAGGCCATAAAGATAAAATATTTGTAGTGAAGTGTAATCCACATCATGTAGATAGACTAGTCACAGCCGGGATAAAGCACATCAAATTCTGGCAACAAACAGGTACTGTACTGACTATTTTGTATTTAATTTGATGATTTATCTCTTTTTAGTACAAGGACATCATGTTCTCAGATTAAGATTTTTTTTTTTGTAAAGCAATTTTTTATATATACAGTTAAGTGGTCAAAATCTATGTCTGGATCAGCAAATGTCACAATAGTCCTTTCTCTTTGGGTGTTGTTTCCAGTTAATTGTTTTTTTAACTCTCGTCATATCATTCAGGATTTCTCCTGAGCAAGCAACCTTGGCTCTCAGAAAACATGCAGTCCTGTAATTCGCTTAGGCAGCTTATGACCCTTGCTATGAAAATGCCAGCTGGTAGCTAAGAATCTGAGGTGCCTCTGGCACACTGCTAAAACCTGTAGTGCTTGCACTTCAGGTGCTGCTGTAACATTTCAGCAACCCTGCAGTTTCCAGATAGAGCCGTTTTTCAGTCATCAGAGATGCCTTCCCGAGATGGAAGCACACATTTCAAGGTTTCAGGCTGGAAAGATAGGTTCAAGAATGGACCTTAGAATATGTGCCTGGGCAAAGCAAAAAAGAAAGAAACAACCAGGTATTTTGCAGAAGGTCTGTTATAGTAATTTATATTTTATCCATTAGGCAAAAAAACATGATGTGGCATCACAAGAATCAAGGAAGTATATTTTTTCATATGACACAGGAATTTTGGTTCTGTTTCTAAGCAATGAAAAACAAAAGTAACTTTTCCATTATTTAAAAACGGGGTATGATTATACAAACTAATATGCAAAATATGTGAAATGAGAAGCAACTCTTTAGTCTAGGCTGTTGTCTCAAACTGAGAAAGACAGCAAAGCTGGTTTATGATTGAGGATATTTTTTATTTGGGACTGGATTTTTTTGTTCTTCATGACTTTTTATCCTATACACACTGCACAAGTACTCAGTAAAAAGAACTCAGAGAGCATCTTCCTTGTATAAATTTTAGCAAAGTTAGGCAGCACAAGGGCACCTAAAAATAGAGCTCAACATGACTCAAAATTAGATAGCTTTAAGAAGTTCCTGTACTCATACTGTACAGTATTCAAGTGGTTCAGGTGCTCTCAATTTAAAAATGTCTTTTTTTTTTTTTTTTTTTTCTGCGTTCTTTTTATGTTTGTTATTTTTACAGTAATTAAATAGGCTTGCATTGCTGTTTGCCAAATTCTAGTACAGGAATATGCATTAAGCAGTATCTTACTCCAAGAATAGTCTCTCTGCAATAAAATGGTGTATTCTGAATAAAGATTTGCTCAGTGGAGTGGGGAATATCAGTCTGATGTTAGCTGTCTGACACAGGATGACCTGATGAAAGGACAGCACTGCCTATATGATTTTTTATATGTATTTTTGCCTATAAGCATACAGTTCATGGGAGCATATGGCTACTTCCAGCTGTCTCAATCACATTAAGGCTGTGGTAGTTTGGTTCTCTGACAGTCAGAAGAGGAGCAAATCCTGCCATTTCATTCTGCAAAACTGCTTTCAGGTTACCAGTGGACAACTAAAACAAACCTCTAGTGTCTTATGTGTAGTTGTGGTCACCTCTAAAGGGAAAAAGCTTGGAAGTAGCTTGGCAGGCAGTTCTAGTCCAAAAAAAATTATGCCAGCCACTGTATTAATTCTTCTTATGTGATTCCTCAGCAAAATTTATCATTTACTTGGAAATAACAGTCTGAAAAATAGAGCTTCAAAGCTGTCATTGCTAGATTGATTTTCTTTTATTAAGTTTTTCCTTTGTGCCCTATGTTTTCAGTATTTCTATTATCTACTGTGACTTAGGCAATCGCAAGAGGTGATGGGATCAAGACATTTGTCCTTTAGAGTGTTATGGTTGCTGATGGCAATATAAAGAGACTTCTGTTTATATTGCAGGTGGAGGCTTTACCTCAAAACGAGGAACATTTGGAACTACTGGGAAATTGGAAACTATGATGAGTGTTTCCTATGGACGAATAGAAGATCTGGTTTTCTCTGGCGCTGCTACTGGAGACATTTATATCTGGAAGGACACTCTGTTGCTTAAGACAGTGAAAGCCCACGATGGACCTGTATTTGCCATGCATGCATTGGATAAGGTATTTATTGCCTTATGTGAACCATTCATCTTTACTATTTTTGTGGCAATCCTGGATTTTAAAAGTATGTGACTAACGCATCTCCCAGCAGAGTTACTCAGGTTTTGTACCCGTAAGCAATACATTGTTCTACATTACACTGACATTGAAGGTGCTTTAATAAACAGAACTGTACCAGAAAACAAGTTGCACGAGATCGATCTGAATGTGACTAAAATCACAAAACCAATGTTAATGAGTTCTGTTATTTAATAGTTGTGTATTTGTAAGCAACATGTTATATGTATTCAATACCTGACCAATAGCTCTCTCACCTAAGTATGCAAATTTATTTTTCACTATGCTCATGAATGTCACTTTCATATTTGTAAACTGCGGGAGAGTAGGAGAGTAACAGGTAACATTCATTGCCTCTTCAACCTGATCCCAAAAATATTTATGCATTATGAGTTTCCAAAATACAAAACATGAATTCTGGAAGAATATTATCCCTGTATCTTAAGCAAGCAAGACTTCAAATATCCAAAGTTTTTGGTTTTCTGAGTTGTTTATTCCAAATAGCAGAAGTATTTTCCTTCAGTAGCATCAATATATTTGTAAAAGAAACTATGGCAAAATATATTATTGACATCTCATAAATGAGGTTAGGGCAGAGTTTTGCCACTTGAAATTCACTGGCAATTTGAAGGTGTTGATGATAGAATACTCTTTTTGAGGTTATAGTTTCAACTTAAAATATATAACATAAGGATAAGAATATTAGCTATTAACATTTTTGTATATGAGGTCAGTTAAGATGCCTGTGGCTCAGTCCTTTCTGGACCTCTCTAGCTTTTCTATTAATTTTTCTATTTGATCTTGACACTTTATCTTCTAAACATGCTCTTCGCTTAGTTCTTTTTGGTAAGTTTTTTATGCTGTGTGTTGTGCTTGGCACAGATAAAGAGAGTCTTAACACAGTAATTAATCAAAGAATTGTTTCCTGTGCACTATTAGAACTCAATTTGAAGCATGTGTTAAATCCACTGAATTTGGAATAACCTGAGAAGCTGTTATTACCAACTACTGCTACTTCTAAGGATGAAGCACATGTTTTTCCATAGCTTATTTCCACATGCAGAAAACCGTTACAGTCCAACATGACTACTGCCAGTAATAGACACTTTGCATGTTTCTAAGTCTTTATAACCCTAGAAAACCACAGAAACCATTCTCTACATCTTCTCCCCTTACATGTTTTTCTTCATAGGCATGGGCTCCAGTATTTTTAATTGGACACAAGAACCACAGAATCACAGAATATTCATGGTTGGAAAGAACCTCCTAGATCACTGAGTCCAACCATACCCATAACAAAATAACATCTAAAAAAACTCCAAACATCTAAATACCTAAATACCCTGATCAAACATGACTTCAAAAACACAAAACCACAAAATACACAAAATAACCCCCTACATGCCTGCCACTAGAGCATGTTCTGAAGCACCAGGTCTACCCATTTCTTAAAGACCTCCAGGGATGGTGACTCAATTTCTTCCTAATATCTAATCTAAGCCTCCCCTTATGGAACTTCAGACCATTTCCTCTGGTTCTGTCAGTAGTTACTAAGGAGAAGAGGCCAACACCCACCTCTCTACAACCTCC